>JAANSQ010001623.1:0-14446 GCA_036850885.1 Lepidocyrtinus dapeste
GAGTAAGCCGTCAAGTCAATTTTAAAATTACGAGTGTAAAAATGGATAAAACAATATATTATGTTCAGTTATGAATGATATGTCCGACACAAAGGTACATAAATTACAGAGCATTTTGTCTTAAACGCAAATGTAATGTGGATGTAATTTGGGTAATAAAAATTTGCCTAAATTTATGAATAGAATTTAGGACTAGTTATTACATTTTTGGGGTAACTTTGCTCAGTACTGAGTTTAACGTCTTGTAAGCTAAAGTTTCTCCCTTCAGCCTTCACTCTTGAGAAGGTAATTGTACTAATCATAATCGCTACATCTATGTCTACGGAGTAATGGGGTCTTGTGTACGCAGGACAGTAATAAAAAATGCGTTTTATGATTTTGCGCTATTTATACATATTTGTACACTTCTCAAGTTTAAGTACATTCATAACTTTTCTCGTGCACTTGTTGCCACATGCCCCGCATTATTTCAAGTTTTATGATCATTTTACATCACGTCGTTGCAATTCAATTGTTTATAACTGGCCCCGTTTCTGCCTAAACTGAAGTAAACTGAAGTGATGAATGGAGTTCAGAGTACCTAAGCCACTGCGAATTTCTGGATAATGAAATGATTTTGTCTGAGAGAACTTAGACATTATGTGGAACTAGCCCACGCCTTTCAATTATTCTATGATTTACGCGTTAGCGTTCATCAGATATTAGGATAAGGTGAGGGAGGGATACTTTAACCTCAAGGGAATGGAACAACAATGCACATTTTCATAACTCTATACAGAAGGACTAATCTCTCAGCCTATGCATCCCTGCATTCCAATAAAATCAAAACACAAAGAACTCAAAAGTAATTCAGTTGCAATAGGTTGACACATGAATAATGCTACGAAGTATAATTGGCTTATCATCTCATAAAAATTGACAATACATGCATGAATGCTAGAAAAAACGAATTTTTTTCTGAGGATTTTTCTGGCTAAGTCCAAATCCAAGTCTGTCCTCTTTTTACAGAGGCCATTTTGAGATGATTATGTTTTATCCATATAGTTTCTTTAGTGTTGTAACGTTGTTGATCCTCATGTAATCATGCTTGAGTATCAGTAAGAGTACAATTGTAATATTCACGAATGTGATCTAATGCGCTGATAATAAATAAGTACGTTTAGGCATACATTCTACTCTACCCTTTCTTGACTTTTTGTTAACAATTTATTATTCCTAGTTAATATAAAGTTATATTAGACTACTCGAAAGTAAGAAGGAATAAAGTGGCGAATCAGAATATATTATATGGCGTTATTACTAGCAAAAAATAGTTTAACAATGTGAGATTCGCGTAACATGATCAAAGTCAGTGCAATATGCAATACTTATGCATGGCAATGAGGCCAAGCCCGATGTTTTATGATTTTGAGAATAGATAAATTATTCCATTTTTATTATTTTATTGATCTCTCTAAAATGTAAGAGTAGAAGGACTTCTTGGGGTAGACTTTGTTCTCAGATTTTTGCATTGGTCAATATGCTGGAAGGAGGACAAATAGATATTTTTTTCCTTTTGTGAAAAAATGCTCTGCAATTATATTTTTTATTTAAGGATTCGCACCAGCGTTGTAAGTATTTTATATGCGAATGGTGAAGTCGTAAACTCTCCCGAGCCATGTTAAATTTAAAGAGATTAAACATTTGAAAAATCACAGTGAGTGTGACTTGCACCCTCCCTTCCTAAAAGTTTCCCTCATTCGTCATTATCATCACTGACAAATCACACAGAACTTAACAATTTAAAGAATCATCTTGATTGATATGTTATCCTTAGTGCCACTCCTCCGAAGTAAACGAACTAAGAGAGAAAAAAACACAAACGCTTAGTACCTATCTGTAGGAAACAGCGTGTGCCTACTGCTCCGAGCATAATTTTCTACAACAGAGAACATTCCCTTGTAAAAATAATGAACTAAATTTCGCTTTCATTTCCTCTCAGACAACTTTTTTTTCCGTCGTGGCCATTCGCAATAACAGAGTTTCTATTGTCTCTGTTTAAAAACGTTTCCCTCCATTATCTTCATTCATCAGAAATATCAGAAATTGTGAAAAACTGTAAGAACAATGTCTTCCAAAAAGACAACGAAAAGGCTAGCTTGTCTAGTCACCAACTCATAAAAAACTAGTAAACTACGTGTAGACATGCTTTTGAATAAAAATCGTATTTAAAACTTAATGAAAAAAGGATGTTTGCACATTGCTCACTTTAGACAAGGCAGTAGTCATCATGCTCATCATCTAAACTAAACAATAACCTCCATTTCCTCAGAGAGCATTAAACTACGTCCCCTAAGCTTAAGCCTAAGAACCGTTTACGTTAGCCCGTTCAAATTACAGTAATATTGAAATTGTCATAGACTTTGTAAACCGTAAACACTTTTCCTTTCAAAGTCCAATCAGGATCATAAAGATTATGCATAGAGAGTCATGACTTAATCAGAAAAAAATATACTCATGACATGAGAGACACTCACCTCACCCGCGCACTTTATTAAAGGTAGTGTAAAGCAAGCGAATAATTACTTTTTTTTTCATTTCATTACTCACCCTCACCTTATTGCGTACAATTTGCATTACTCCTGTCGTTTTGAACTTGCAAAATATTCAGATTGTGAAAAAGTATGTCACTGACTTACTTCCTTCTAGGCGGCTACCGAAGCATTAGAAAAAATAGATCACTCGCATTTCGCTTTGTTGCGGCTTTGGTCATTAAAGAAGGGACGATGACGAAATGCCTTTGATAAATTGTAAGAGACATTCTACAACATTGTTAGGTGGGCTCAGCACAATTTTACCAATCGTAACAATGAATGAAAAGATGGAATAAATTTTCTAGTCTATATCTTGATGGAAGAATGATGATGCGTTTCAACATTAGAGAGGCGAGGGGTAATCTGTTTTTTTTTAGAATCATATCTACAAAATTGCGTGCAGCATCATAGCGTCGTCGCCTGATTGAATATCGATGTAGATCTTATTTCAGTTTGACATTTTTTTGGTATTTGTCCTCCACACACCAAGACTAGAATAAGATTGCGGACTTTTTTTTAGTTCACTGTACACTTTTTAGCGGAATGTTTTTTCCTAACCTTTTATCAACTTTTCTTTTATTCTTCTATAGAGGGCAATCGTACGAGTAATGTTATTCTTGGGAAAAGAGAATGGTTTGCTTGATAGCTTGAAAGTATTCTTTTGTAGTGCTTCGCTTTGGAAAACAATTTCGACTTTTGATGGTTTGATAGGATATAAAGAATGTCTCAAGCTTGAAGGCTACACTTGCACAAGATTCACGAATCCAATAAAAACATTGTAATACACATATTTTATAAGGGTAGACTTTTGGAAAACTACCAGTCGTAGTGAAATTGTTTAAACTTTGGGCCATATTCTACCCAAAATTTAGAAAAGAGGACAGTTCCTCTTCCTCTCCAGCTATGATATAATTACTGTCCTGTTATGGTCCCAACATTACACGAAAAGTGGATCAAAGCTAGAAAAAAACTATATCCTGGTTCTGGATAACATTACATGGCTGACGTGGACAGTTCCAAATGTTTTTTTTATTCGTTGTTACATCACCACCAAGCCTAAATCATTCTAGGCGATGAGACAAAATTAGAAAAACATTCCATTCTTTTATTTGAGTATTGCGTACGAAAATATGCGCTAGATGAAAAAATACATCTTTAGGCTCTGGACAAAGTTACTACTAGTCAAAACACACTTGGGATGGAAAAATACATTTGGGTAAAAGAGGGTTACGTTTCGTCTAAATGAGATTCTTCTATGCCAGGAGTTCTCTATGGCTTATTGCTTTAAAATGAGAAAACATTACTTTTTCGTTAGGAAATTTAGTCCCCAAGCTAAGGAAGAAACTAATTATGTTGAAAAGATCCCACGTCAATCTTGTATTCCCCCACTTGAAACATTTCCATAAAAATCACAGAATGTGTAAGTAATTTTTTTCGTAGAAACCAAACCCATCCTAAGTTTAGTCCTTTAATATTACTATGATACCTCTTGAAAACAGTTGCAAAGTAAAAAGTTGGCATTTTTTCCAAGCTTTGGCTGAATGGTTGGATAGGCATTACCCAAAAAAGCCCTTGAGTATGGTTATTGCACGCACTTGAAAAAGTTTTCCGTGCAAAGTGGCTCCTCCGTTTGACGACGCGGCGACGAAAGCAGAAAGTGGGAGTGAAGTAGTTACCGCCGGAATGTCAAAAGTGGTTGACGAGCTACTTCAATCCAACATCCAACACGATTCCCAAACTGTACGTAATTCCATGCACAGTTCAAGCCTACCAAAGTGCCTTCCGTGTCGAAGTCGATACAATCAAAGATTTTTTTATTGCAGGTTATTGCTTCTCAAAGTTTAGCAAAGATGTAGCATAGGTTTATCATGACCCATGTACAGCTGCCGTACTCCCATTACCGATTTCCAATCTCTTTAACAAACAATCTCACCTTAAGCCTTTTGGAAAAAATACAAAAGTAATAAGAAGCTCGTACTCCAAAAAAAAAGAAGTTTTTTATTGCAAATTTGCTTCCTATATCTGTGAAAAAATTCAATATGGCGATATTTGCTTAATGTCTTATTTCAAGATCATCCATATAAAAAAGTCCAGTCTGTAAAAAAATGTAGTGCGTGTCTAAACCCACTATATCCTTGTTCTAAATGTCTATTTTGGGGTTCAGGTAGATGAACAGAAAGGGTCTGATGTAGCTCCATAAAACCTCTTCCTCACATGAAGACATCATCAGTAATCAGCAAATTCGTAGGGCTAGCTAAAATTTTTTGCTCTGTCCTTTCCCACCCTCCCTCTCATTTGACTATGTCGTAAAAAACCAGAGAGCATTCTAATTCCAATAAAGTTTTTGGCGCAGCTTAAAAAATGGGTGTGAACTAGATGTAATTGAATATTCTCGAGAATCGGTCTAATAATGTGACTACTGTTGTCTCATAAAAAACAAAGGGAGGGAGATGACATAATGACAATACATGGAATGAAGTAGCGCATTACGAAGTATAACCTCGTCCAGGAAATACTGAATTAAGCATTAAGATTACATTGCCAAGACACAAAGCGTATACAATGCATAAACCATGAGGACAACAATGCAGATAGGAGTAAAATGAAAGTACAGGAATTTTGCGTACACAATCAGAATAATCAGTATCAGGTATAGATAATAAATAGTTCATGAGAAATTGGCAAAGACTTCAGAATGAATGTAGAGTACTTAGAGAATTGCAGATGTTCCCTAAGCTTATACAAGCCGACTCAAGTGTAGAGTATCGTACTTTTTATGCATTCACTTCTAATTTACATTTGATATCAATATCAGTTACCATTGAACTATGTTGTAAAAGGGAAATTAAATGTGCTCAGCCACCACTATCATAATAACGATAATCACCTTTGAGGTACTTGATGATCCATTGTGAGAATTTTGCTTTCAACTTGGACACTAAAAAATGCTGAGAAGGTATGCTCGAGCCGAATGCAAAAAAAGTATCTAGATTGAAATGGATTGAAGACGAGGCATCGTTTTTGTCCTCCTCCGTCTTCAGATTATAAATTGCCAGTTAGGGAATGAATGTATGAATAAAATGAAGCAAGATAAAGGAAAATGGGACGATGTCGCGTCGATGTCGAGCGAGTTCTCTTCCCTGTCCATTTTTGCTGAAAGTAAATGATGGCGAAACGTGAAAAAAAATAATAGGCTCTTTTTGCCAAGATGACTAGACAAAGAATATATAAATAGAGGTAAGAACGACCACAAGCAATCATATTATGAATAATGTGCCTAGCCTTTCTCATATAATTCGATTGCTATTGATAATCCTTTCGATAGTATCGTGAATCATCATGATAATAGCCAACTGCATAGACATACTTGTAGTCTACACTCCATCAGTTCCTTCACCAAGTTAGACCATGATAGGCAACATTGCTCCACGTTAGGTTTTCACTCTGCTTGGGCTATTTTTACGAATTAATTTCATATTTATCGAATTCGAGTCATAGAATGGCATAGACCTGTATCATTATTACGCCAGTGATGATGGTGAGAGGAGAGTTGGCTCAAGTATCAGAGTATATATAAAGTGCACTCCACGAAGAACATACGCAAACTAGAACAATGCAGCACGAAGTATTAATATTTCGTTCAGAATCACGTCGCCCTACCAGTCCGTCCATTTTAGGTTCTAGTTTTAGATAACTCCATTCCATTTTCTAGTTTTCTAGATATTTTCCACATGACATGTTTAATTCCATACTAAGTCTCCCAAAGAGTAAACTGGCACATTGTAACGTTTTCATTAGTTATCTTAGCTTTGTCAGAGTTTTGAGCGTACGCACTTTGGTATATCTTTGCCAGGGTCTATTCTTCGTAGTGACGTGAGCCCTTTGAAATGCCGCCGCTTTGGCTCTTGGAGTGTTCGCTACTTAGAACGTGAAGCATCTACTAGAGTCTCACAATCAGTCAGTATTCAGTATCTCGCGGGACAATCAAGGAAATGCTAATGTAAAGGTTGAAGTATTACCTCATGGGGCACGATTTTAATAAGAAACCTGACTGACGACCTAGTACGATGCACGTTACTTGGATTAATAGGGTGTATAAGAATGTATGGAATTGTATTCTCTCTCTTTCTTTGTAATAAAAACAGCATTAACAGCACAATGCATCACATCACCTTGCCTTCCATTTTGTTGCATCACACTTATCATCAGAGCCATAATCATAATCAAATCACACAAAGTGTTTCTCACCAATAAATAGGTACTTATTCTTACGTTGAGGAGCAGCTTAGTGGTCTAACGTGGTGTGTTTACGTCTCCTTACTACCACAACCGTTTGGCTCTGACAGTGAAGATAAACTACAGCTAAATCAGTAGAATGTCATGTCCGTGTCGTTAAATCCCAAAACTCATTAAAACGGACTATAAAATAAAACAATAAGATTAGACCTGTTCTATTCAATTTCAACTTTAATCGCCACAAAGATTTATGCATGTGCAATATGGAATGTGCATTTTTGGCTTAAGGTCCCACCCGGGCCTGATTATGACATGGTAAATATTACTCAACTCATTTAACCTTTCAATTCAAAGAATGGCAGCTTGGCTTCCTCTTCCTTCGTATTACACTTCGTAGCGGAAGTTAAATCTGATTGATTTTCTTAGATTAAATTTAACCGGAGATTAGACTGATTAGCCTGTTCAACTAAAGATGATGATGTGATTTCTTACCGCACATTAGAAAGATAAGAAAATCCATTAAAAAATCTCTTTAAAATATGTAAAGAAAGACCCAATCCAGTCGACTATCTTCAGCTTTTACATTTTATCCTTGCTTCAGCCAACAACGAAATATTTCGATTATGCCAAGTACTCAACACGTTAGCCGTTAGCATCTTCCATTTAATGCATTATTACAATGCTAATCCTTCAGGACAAAAAAAGTGTGAATTGTGAATTGCTCGCCGTTATCGTTTCTTTTCTTCTTGAACAAAGCTCCGAAAGGAAATTTGAAGATGGGGAAGGAATAGATGCGGAAAAGATGGTGATGATTTTGTTTTCATGTAAGCCAATTCAGCGTCACTATCTTCTCTTCTCTTCAATGTTGCTCTTTTAGTGGGGATAATATTCCGCACTTAATGGTATTAAGCTAGCGCAGCTTCTAAATAGCATCCCGCATCCCACCCACCCTCCAAAATTCTAGAAATAATGTACATTCCTCTAGAGAGCTTACGTAAATTTTAAGTTTGCAGAGAGCCTAAGCAAGCATAGAGAAACTTAACTGGACGGAATAATAATACTTTAAGCTATACAATTTATACAAAGCCATCCAAGAGCTTTCAACGTTTCAACCTCCAGCGACAAAAGCGTCTTCTTTCTCGCTTACCCTTTTAACGCTTGAGGAAACATTAGCTTCGTAAGTGTATAAAATGAAATGAAAATTTCTGACGAAGGGCGCGTCATCACATCATCATCACTACGAAAGCTTAATCAAAATTTAAAATTTGAGATAAGAAAATGCCTTAGATTTTTAATCAGTGTTCTAGCAAGTTATAATAATACAGAGTAACCGCGCGCTACTTTAGGTATTCCCTTTACTCATCTGAATTTGCATAATTAAACGCTACTCGTACTCATGTACCATTCTGGTTCAACGGGTAGGGAGTATAAAGGATGTTTCTGTAGCGCATAATTAAGTAGACAAGTAGACAGTATGTAGAGACTCCGTCAAAGTTCGCGAGAATGTAGTGGATTTTGAGCATACTGTTAATGAGTCCTCCTACGACGTCATGTAAGCCTGCCAAATTAAATTCCTTGTTGTCATCATCAACATCATCATTTCTCCCATGATCATTTATGACTTTTGCCATAAACACAAGGTTACGCAATACCCTCTAAGGTTCAAAAACTTTGGCGCGTGTGCGAGGCAATGAAATTGTTACCAGGTTTTACTCATCTTCCGAGCGGTCATCAAACCCTCTTTTTATTTCAAAGGCAAAAAAATATCTGTAGGGTAAAATGATAACGTAAGGAATTTTCACCACCACCACCATCAACACCGCACAGCAACACCTTTTGATGCCTTCCTCTGCGAAACTTTTCCTACAATTCAATCTCGTTTTATTGTTATCGTATTACCATCGTCGCTACTGACAACTGCTGCAGCTTCAGCTGCTGTAATTTAGTCTCTAATGACTGATTATTATTGGCATGAATAGAATATCATTTGAAATCTAAAACTTATGCGGATGTAAGTATAGGTCTGAAGGTGCGACATCATTACTTTCGTTTTTCGGAACCACATACCAACACCACCCAACTCTATACTTTTTTGCTTAACTTCCCTCAACGATGGAGTCATCATCTTCAAATCTGTATTTTGCTCGCGTACGCATTTAGGTTGTTAGCTTGCTACTAGAAAATCAAAGCAGAAGTGTGACAGCCTGTAACGTAAATTTGCCCAACTCCCTTTTTCCTTCTGAAGGCGTCATAGCCTCACATCCTTTTCAAAACTTTTTTTCCAAGTAATTTATAACTTAGGTTTGTTAAGCGGCGGACCAGTTGGCAAATTTACATTTAGAACTGTTCGCGAAATTGATTGGTGATGCTGATATTGTATAAAGCATCGGAATATTTGAGTTTCCTAATATTTCATCATAACCATTTCGCTTACAAGTTACAATTAGAGGATGCAATGAACTCCGCTACAATAACACAAAACTTCACTCCATCATCAGCAGACTGACTAAACACTTGTGATAGGCAGCTGAGAAAGGATGAAGCTTATAAAATCAAAAACGGAACTCTAATCAAGATTGAAACACTGATATAGAGGAATGTATATGAATGAGAAGAGAGCCAAAAAAATGTTTTGTTTAGAAATTGCCTTCAGCTACAAAGTAAAATTAGTGTAGAAATGTAGTGTATTTACGTTAGATTTATTTGTGTACCGCATCCCTTTGAAATAGGTTTGCGATCCTTAAGAATAGTGAATGAGGATGATTGAAAGCTTGGAATTGTTATGAGATTTCGTATCATTAATCAAGATCGCTTTCGTGTGTCTATGACGCGGCATGACAGGTGAGCTGATGATCAGAATAGAAACGAAATGCGCAATCCTGATGTGGGCTCCTTACATGTTTCCCTTTACCTTTAACGCCTCATAAATAATCAAATGTAGATTGTATAATGGAGACCGTTGGAGAAATTCCTTTTTCCATCTATCATCGTCACGAACCAATAAGACAAATCTGTTTTGCTGCCAAAGCTCAAAGTTTCTTTTTGAAAGGAAAGCCCAACAAAAGATGAAGGAGTGTAGGGATGGGAGTAAATATTCCATAAGTTTCTTAAATTTGATAAGTTTAAGTTAGGTAAGTCGGAATATAGGATCAGATTGGAGGTACTCAGTTACAAACAAATTTTTAAACGTCAGATTTCTCCAGTTTCTTTGCCTGTTTCCTTTCTTATTACTTTCATGTACGGAGGAAGAGTTCAGCATTTGAATAATTTGCAAAGACATAAAAGCATAAGTTCCTCCAATTTTATCTATTCTGATTGTGATTGGCCTGCGAATATTCTTTTAAGAATCATGCCCGAAGGCATTTATATCTTTTTTGTTGAACCATTTTCTAAAAACGAAATCTGTCAGGAAGGCCAATTATCGTGTCTTTTCGAGCGAGAGGCTTAAGATGCGTTTAGTGTTTACACCACAGAAGTGCAAACGAACAGGAGAAAACGTAGCTAGTCCGAAGAGATGTAGAAAATATCCATTATTTATTCGATTGATGTTAGACTTGGTGGATTTGTATTTCTAACACCAAAAAAAATACATATTTTAAATATTTTTTATGTAAAGTCCTCACGCCGTAAGCAACGTTACCTGTTATGCGTCGAAGTATCTGCAAACTTTTTTAAATTCCATCCTGTTTCGGAGAAAACGCACAAAATTTGGTAACTTGTAAATGATTTTTGAGGATTATTTGTAAAACAAAAAGCATTTTGTAAAACTAAACTTTTTATTACGCTTCCTGCAGCCCATGTTAATGCCAAATGATTCGAAATATTCGAATCGTGTGCAAAATGATTTTTGAGGATTATTTGTAAAACAAAAAGCATTTTGTAAAACTACACTTTTTAGTACGCTTCCTGCAGCCCATGTTAATGCCAAATGATTCGAAATATTCGAATCGTGTGCATCGTTAATACTATCTGAGTAGGCCCATTTAGCAAACTAACTTAATAGAACATGGCATACATGAAATAAATTCAGGGTTTTTTTTATTACAAGTTGTTTAAATTTCATTGAAAATAGAAAATATAAATTGTACTCAAATAGTATGTAGCAAGTGGCATGATTAGTATGATTATGATTACTCTTGCCCCCACTGTAACATAAGCAAAGCATATGTAAACAGCCGGAGGAATAATTATCTTCATGTCAGCTCACTTAAATACATGTAATAGTTTATAAATGGACGCTTCGCCAGAAATAATTTTACTGTAATGATTACATCTTACTTTCGAGTTTCAAAAGTGTTTTTCTTCTGTTGTGCGAATACAGTTGTTAAGTTTGACATGAGTCTTGTATAGATTGCTCAGTGATGTTGAGTGAAACTCCCTGTCTCAACATTTAGGTAAAATGTAGACTTTGGTTCGTCAAACAAGTCGTTATTTTGGCTCATTATTTCATCCTTTTGTGCACATTGAATAAATGAGTTGAGAAATTGAGAGAAATTTGTTCAAGAAAAAAAAACGCTCTCTTACGAACAGTTTTATGGTTTCCGATTTCACTGATCTACAATACTGAAGTCTATAGGCATTTTAATTTGTGACAAGCAAACTGAATAAACGAATAAAGAAAGTGAGAAAATTGGATCGAGGGACACTCACTTGTCATTTTGGCCTTAGAGGAAATCTATTTTGTGATTGTTT
Organism: Lepidocyrtinus dapeste; assembly: GCA_036850885.1. Lineage (NCBI taxonomy): Eukaryota > Metazoa > Arthropoda > Collembola > Entomobryomorpha > Entomobryidae > Lepidocyrtinus > Lepidocyrtinus dapeste. Next base: position 11,502 of record JAANSQ010001623.1, read on the forward strand.
CGTAGTTCGAAACTGAAGAGAATCTAAGATTGAAGGAAAACATTGCCGGTGGTCGGGGCTTTACGTAAATATTGCAATTTCTCTCGTGGATTGTTTTTTTTTCTTCGAAATGACACAAGAGAAGAGGAAGGAAGAGAAGGGAATCTGATCTAAAATGCCATAGGACAGTTGGAGTGGACCACCGAACATGTTTCCTTTGTTTTTTTTACTAAAGCTTTGGTTACTTTGTAAGTCCATGGTAAAATGAACCGTAACTGAGCTACCTAAAGGCTACATACATTTTTATTGCTTGTTCCGCAATTTTAATTTTGCAAACTTACTCACTAAAAAATAATACGCGCAAGTAATTATTTTCGAACGCCATTTATTCCTTACAGAAATTGCTCGCGTTCGTGTAATCTTTGTTGCAGCGATCCAGAAAATTGCCTCGTAATTTGTACAAATTTGATTGCTTCGCTGTCATAAAAATTCTGTAAAAGTCGTAAAAAAACTCGATGTACACTCATTACATGACTCAGGGGATTTTAAGGACCAAAGCTGAGAGAGTGTGTCGTCTAAACTAATGTACATTGTCTGATTGTTACATAACCATATAAGCTAATTGTCAGTTGGGATAGTTAGCTTTACTTGAAATTTCTATTTTGCATATTTCCACTGGTCAGTTTGCATTAGATCACAATTAATAATTAAATTGTACTATTTCAAGAGAGAAGAGCCTCATGAAATAAAGAATTAAAGTATGTTCAGCTCATTAAACATCAAATTATATCATCGTTGGAGGGAAAAGTACCTGTTTGTGCTGTAAAAGCCTAGTTTTCAAATTTACAGATGCCTTCACACATTAATCTTGTACTGACTAGGGTTATTTGCTCGTTCATAAATGCACGAGTCATACACAAATTGTTATAGAGAGCAGGTTCAGAATGTAATGATGATGATGCTCTAATCTCGAGGCGAATGAGGTAATTGATTAAAAAGAAAATGATTCATTAATATTATGACTGATAGACAATTTTTTAAAAATTGTAGTGTAGATTTGTAGAAGGAATCAAAATCATGTATTGTTTTGGTTCTTGGCCTAATCCTGGTTTTTCATTGTGGATAAGTCCCCCCATTAAATTTTGGCTCATCTTTGAAGATATTATGTGAAAGACATGACTACACGTCCTCACGACATGGATACTTGCATCTGCTCAAAATGTTTAATGCGAATGCTATGTAAAACAAAAGAAATTGTAAAGTTTAGCTTAATGATAATTGTTAATTAATGTTATGCTTTGCCAGTAATGAGCAAACGATCGATCGATGAACCTCACGTAATTTTTATGTCTTTAAAGAAAATACAAACTACGTAATTTTATTGCTAATTTAACAAATTACTGGTGCACAAAAGAAGCATGATGATCACAAAAGCACAGAAATCAAATTAGGGGAAACAAGCGTTAAATTCTTTTTGGTGGGTAGCCTTAACCTGCATCTGTGATTAGCGCATGAAAGTCAGTAGTAATGCTTATCATTTTAATACGTGCTGGTGATGATGATGAGATGATACATTCGTGAATCAAGGCTTGTAGGAGGTAGACTCTGAAACTGAAAATACTTACTATTCTTTAAGCGTTTGTAATGGCAATGAAATAAATTAAGTCAAAAGACCACCTCGTCTCGTCACATTTGCAACTTCATCCTTCCCTAATTTGTAGCATGTTATACTCAAAACAAAAGCTAAATATTAATGAGAATCGCCAAAAGTCATAATTTTCTTAGCATTTTAATTTTTGTGAACAAAATGTAGCCTAGTGTGCGCGTGGGCACTTGACAAGTAGACTTAAATACGTAAATCCCCAGTGGGAATCTGGTCGATCAAGATTTCATGATATTTTCCTCCGAGGCAGTTTGGAGTTCCCGCGCATGCGCTTATCCTTCATAAATCGCTAAAAATGGAATAGCAAGTGGAAGCACCGGATGGACATGTATTCATTTGAAGAAGATAGGGTACGGAATGTCATTGCATTGTTGCCTACATAATCCTCAAGTATCCCATCCAACTCAGCCCAGTTCATATAATATTTTACGCTTATGGGATTAGAGAGCACCTATCCAATTAAAAAAAGCATTAAAATCGATAGGTACTATACTATGTAATTTATTTATCCGTAATTTGTGGGCTATGGATATACCATGTGAAAATAATACGCGTCAGTGTAGCACCAGCACCAGTACCAGCGCGACGCTTAAACTCTATGGGATTCTATTTTTTACCTTAAAGTCCTTTCTGTTACTAGTCGTGTGAAAGCAATTAATCATCTTTCTTAATTACTCTTTAAAAGTTGTCAATACTTTCAATATTTGGTTGAGAACCTTATTTGAGTTCGTGCCCTTTGCCTAGATTCTTTGGTAATTATGGAGGAAAAAAAGGAGTTAGACTTGGGGACACCTAATGTTACTCCTAAAGTCTGAAGTCTATTCGAGGGTAAACTCCAAACTTACGATTTTTTCCCTCATTTTCTGCTCAAGGTGGGCGTACATTTTACTACTCACTTTTCTTCCACGTCTAATTCAATTCGATTCCGTTATGTAATATCAATATCAAAGGGCAGTTGGAGAAAAAAGTCGACGCAATTTGTCTTCAAAATTCGATTAGTAGTCAATTGTCTAGCCTATTTCCCAAACAAAACTTAAATTTAATTTCCACATTTTTTGGCTCTGTAAGAGTCAAAGAATCAATCACGCAAAAAACTAGAAAATCTAGATAGGTGCTTGTGGCTTCTGCGTTTGCACCTTAGCAACCCCTAAAAGTAAATTATGGTTCGTTACTGTGGCTAGATTGTGTAGCTCGTTCTCCTAATTCCCTAATAAGTACAAATGCACATTACGTACAACACAATTGGGATTATTTAGGATTGGAAAATGACCATAATACCATATTAATTTAACATTTTTTTTTT
>JAANSQ010001624.1:0-14442 GCA_036850885.1 Lepidocyrtinus dapeste
CTACAATCCTACAATAGCATGAGGGAAGGAGGCAAGAGGCAATCTACCTGTCTCCTTGTTATTGTTTAGACGTTAAAAGTTGCCTAAGCCTTAGGTCCATGGTCTCTCTGGTCTTTGGTCTGGTCTCTGGTCCTCGTTCTTGGCTCTTGGTGCTGACTGACTCGTTAAAGGGTTGAGAAAAATGGACTAAATGTACTCTCGTGTATTTTTTCAATGTAATAAACGAGCTCAGCATAGACAAATCTTCGGGATTTTAGTAGGAAATTCCCTTTCACGATCTCGTTAAGCTTACTGGACTTAATGTATATCGTATGTAAAGTTGTGAATGCAATAAAAATGCATTTTTTTCCATGTTACCATTGTTACGGCATTGTTACAGGAAAAAAATTATTGTTGTGATGGGATACGAAGGAAGCGATTGAAAAACTACTAGATTGAGTGACTTGACTAGGGCTGTTGTACTCAGACTCACAGTGGCTCTCCTTAGAACTGACCAGTTTTTTCAAGATGTTGTGATTTAGCAGGAGGAAAGAGCAACACGTCTACACTCGTCATAATCTATCCATGAATACATGAATTCATGGACAGGTATAGGTCTACCCATGAAATTTTTTTGACAGGAGGAATCATATCATGACTAAATGTAAGGAGTGTATGGATTTATAACAAGGTTCAGTTTGGAGTTTGGATTTGGACTAATAATGATATATCATTACCTAAGCAATATAAAGTTGATCTTGATGTGGAAAAACTAACTTTCTCATTAAATGGGTGGCTCACTAAAAAAAACTAGAGGGGAGATAGAGGAAACTGGATGATTGACTTGATTGAGAGCAATTATAAAAGTTGGTTAGGGAAAGATGGGGAGCTCTTGTTATAAAAATACATATTATCCACTGAAAGGAGAGAATTTTCTGGTAGTTTGTTAAATACACATGAGAGCCTCATTGTCCAAACTTGTATGAAGATGAAGGGGATGAGTGAGACTCCAAGTGGAATTATGATGGGAGCTTGTTAGCAGAGTAATATACTGCTCATTTCTTTCAACTCACTCACTTCATCAATTTATATACATTCATCATGTTCTCTTTTAATCACTTTTTTATTCCTGATGATACAGATACTATATGGAGGGTGATGATGAGCTCCTTGATTATGAAAGGTGAGAGCTGGAGTGCGAGTGGATTGAAATGGAAGGAAAAATGACTTCCTTTCCACTCTAAATTACTAAGTTTTTATGATTTTCAGGCTAATTTACGACACAATAGATAAGAAACTAGATAAACTAGACAATTGCACATATTAATGGCGATTGTTGAAATTTGAAAAGAAAAAAACCGAAAGCAACTCCAAAACTGAAGATGGAGACAGACGTACATATTTAACGATATGCCATATGTCACACGAACCTAACTATATTTTCGCCATGGAATGAACTCCAGAGTGTATTCTATATTAGGTATTTTACAGCCACATTAATTGCCCATTTACGTCTCAGCAGATTCCAATAAGGCACCTGCAAAGACCAACTTAGCCAAGTCTACGGAGTCCATAATCTCCGTAATGATTTGTATATTTTGTCGTGCTTCCTTTGTCACTCCATAATTACGTAGGCCTCCTACTGCTCCATGGAAGGATTATGTATCTCCTTTCGCTTTGCCCGTTTGGTTTGGTTATTTCAGGCGATTTTTTAATGGCCAACAGTCCAACAGCCCAACAATCCAAGAGTCCAACAGTCCAAGACTATTTCATATTTGTAGTAATGAGCCCATTCCCTATTTATAATTGTAATCACCCTACGCCAAATAAAGAGAGGTACGTAGAATTGAGAAGAATCGAGTGCATTTAATTGTAGCCACAGGGTTTCTTCCCAGCTCTAAACTCATTTTCGAAATGCTGGTCTAGTCTCTTCCTCCGTTCTTCCCAATCATCTAGTTAGGGAGTTTGACGAGTTGTACTGTAACAACTTGTTTGACAGACTAGACTCGACTAAACAGAACGAATGAACAGCAAACATTTACCTTTTTCTTATTTCCATTAATGTACACTGAATGGAATATGAATTCGTGAAAAAATTGCCCTCCAGCCATATTCGGTTGTGATGTATCTGCTGGAGATAAGTATTTCATGGCAAAAAAATGATATACAATTTTGAAATTGCGGAATGATTTTTCAAATAATTTTTGTCCAATGAAAAGGTGAAGTAGTTGTTCATAACTCAACTTAACTTACTATCCTATTGCCGTTGGAACAGTTTCGAGTTTTTTTTAACTTCTTTCTACAATTTTTGCTCTTGGCTCAAAGCAAACAATTCTGACCATATTTAATTAAATTTTAAGGTAATTGCTATGGCGACTGTCCTATGATATCTTAGACCGCTGATAAATTGCACTCAAACATTTTCAGTTTTAAATCACATGTGTCCCAGTGATACAGTGATATATTTCCAAACTTTTTTCTTCCAAGTCAGTATCGAATCTCGAGAAATTACTCAGAAAAGAGCCCCCTATGGCTATTCGAAGCAAACATATACTTTTTTAATTTTATCCCGCGGAGAACCTCAAAAGACAGGAATCATTCTACTATTGTAAAGTCACAAGTTCTTTTCTTATTTCCCATCCAAATCTTCCAGGAACTACTCATGCAACCCATTCTTCCATTTTGACCTTTTACCCGAGCCCCATCCAGTTCAATACAATCCACTGGAATCAACATGGGGCAAGATTTTACAATATCTCTTGCATAATAAATCTATTTATAACACACTCAAATTCTGGAGTGCAGCTGGAGAAGATCTCATGATTCCTTAGGCCCCCTTAGAAGCCATAGCTACCCCACTGCTCTAAAAAACCAAGTCAGTGATATTTACTTTCTCCAATATTTTTCCCTATGGTCTTAGCTTGCATAAGATTACTTAAGGAATTCAGGGATAGGCTCGTACCCAAAAAAATTGAATTCAATTCATACTTTAAACTTTAACAATGTAAAGATCAAACATCAAACATTGTCGAATTCCAATTTGACGTTTTCATCCAATCTTTCCTTCGATGCTTCGATACCCTACCGATTCGTGATATATTGAAGACATCCAACTTACAAGGATTCAGCTTGAATGGTAGTCTCTCGTGCTGGGTGTATAGGAATTCACACATTTTTGTTACAACTAGAATATTAGAATACCAATAATTTTTCATATTCCCCTAGAGACAGATAAGATAGGATCTTTGGCCCAAAAACCTGTACATAAATCTTTCGCAGCTTACCTGGAGTTTCTAAGGAAAAGTTACTTCTTCCTTTTTCCATTATTGATTTAAGGAATGGTCACTTTAACATGAAGAGGCCCATTGTTCCCTTCAGGAACTGTATGGAACTGTATCAAACAATCAATACGACAACAGTTGACACTTCAGTCTCTGAACTCTGTACAATAATATTTTACGTGAATGGAAGGATCTCGATCTCAAGAAGTAGGCAAACACTTTGTATCTAAGGCTAATTGACCATTTTGCCTAAACCTTACGGTATTTTTGGCAGGTAGAATAACAATCTTCTTTTGTCTAAACTTATCCTCTTTTTTGACAAATAGCCCCTCTAAACATTTACGAGGATTTTGAGACTTTACAAAAGAAAATCTATTTCCGTTCTTATCTCTAGACACTCTAAACAAGAAAGATGGAAGACTCTACATAAAATACATAAAAGTCACTTTTGAATTGGATTTTATACTTCGAAATGAATTTTTCGATAGGACGATGGATAAGAACAAGAGAGACTCTTGAAGGAAGAAATCCTTAAGGATTTGAAGAAACTTGCCTTAAATTTATGATCAGCAATAAATCATGGACACTTGACCTTTTCTTTGTTTAGTACTGTAGCATTTTATGTGGGCATAAGGGTTCATTTCTTCTTTCCGTTTATTTGTTACAACAGCAACAATGTAAGTGTATGAGAAGATTGAGAAAGAACAAGACGAGCTTTCATTTGAAATTCTTAAGTTCACACAGAAAATGGCTTAAACTTGGTATAATGTGGGTTAAACGGATTTAACGACTTAGGGATTGCTTCAGTTTATTAATTTACGGCTTAGGGATGAATGATGGAATGATGGAGTAAAATGAGTTTTAGAGTTTGACTTTTTTCAGAGGATACAATACATTTTTACAAGATACACTGAAAATGAAGGCGATTGAGAACATTGTTGAATCATTGGGGAACGTTTTGGTCCAAAATCTTCTTTTTATTGTATGATTACTTATGCCAGCAAAGATTTTTCCAACACTAGAATCAATCAACCAACCTATTTATGTTGCGACAACCGAAGTTTAGTTTGCTGGGTATGCTTCCTGATTTCATAAAAAACAAGCAAACTTTTTATAGGTAAGTTTTAAAGTTAAAGCGTCACTTTTTATTTCTACGAACATACTGTAGTCTGTCGCTCAGGTAGATCTGCTGACAGGGATGTTGAATTTATTGTGTTAAAAGAATATAGTGGATTCACAGTTCATTTTTAGTCCCATTCTGTCTCTCTGGTTGATCGTACAAGCTCTTCCTCGACATCTAAAATAACTTTAAGGATTAAATCCACTCATTTGCTTATATAATTAAAAAGAAGAGGAGCGATGATAAAATTAAAACTTTTGTGGTTCAATATTTTGTTGCTTAGTGAGAGACTCGCCTCTCCCCTTGGAATACCTCTGGATTCTCCTCTGAAAGATATCCTTTTGTGCGAAATGCTACCTGAGAAAACACTGGTAAGCAAAGTCTCTTTAGTCGTATGGATTAAAGGATTCCTCCAACAAGATATATTTTATTTACTATAACGTTTTAATTTTAGGAATTTCAAGATTTTGTGCAATGTGGTTTGTATGACGTATATCTTCAAAATCAGAGATATCGCACTGGAGAATATCGATTCAGGGTAAACCTTGTATAATATTATAGTATTAAGATTGTTCTGTTAATATAGTTTAGATTAATGAAATAGCCATTGTTTTTCTAGGAAGTTACGCCTCCTTATTTGGATTCGCAATTGGCCCGGTTTAGTATTCACCTAAATTTAGACCACATGTGGCACCTCAACATAGGATTCAGTAAATAAGCTGAGCTAAATCCCGATGGAAAAGAAAGCAACAGATCTTACTTACTTAATTTTTAATGTTAATTGTTACTAAGTTTCACAAATAAACTCTTGCATTGCCCCATTAAGAATCGATTTTAGGTTCAGCTTCGCCTTCGTCGTACATAATTCAGGATCACGTTGGGGTGCCAACTGAACTTTTAGGGAATTTTAAAGTCTTCATCAGTATTCAGCTAGCTTTCCTTGTCTCCGGCAACTTTGATAATTTTAATTACTCAACCATGGCAGCTGACTCCGTTTGAAATTACTCTCAACATGCCAATAATCTCAGAAGCAGGATAAAAGACTCCAAAACGAATGAAAATTTTTGTTTGATACAACTTCATTATTTATTTTGAATCAATCTGATTTTATTAAATTTTGTTACATGACTAAACCGATTGGTGCAAGACATAAAGCCAGCTTAACAAAAACCATCAATCTCTTCGTTGTTTCATTTATATCACAGGGTGAAAAATAAGCATCCCTCCAAACTCCAAACACTATAGCTCAGATCACAAATATTAACCGTACTTGTTGTATTAACTGCCGGAGATTAACAAAGGAACAAAATTTAATTACGTGCATTCCTAATAACTACTCCTAATCATAATCATTTTTTTGTCTTAATTGGATTATCTTTCAAAATTCAATTTTCAACATTGTTGACACTACATAATTTACATAATTCTAGCAAAATCAATTTCCACAGAATAAAAAAGGTTATAAAGCTTAAAAATAATTACAAATAGTAAAGTTTTATCCTGCTCATTCATTGTTCCTCAAAATAGCAGCGCTTGAACTAAAAGTGTATTACTAATTATACAATAAATTATAATACCGTTAGTTGTCAATATGGCATCTACTGAAAAAAAATCAAGAAAACTGGTGGTGGTTTTGAATTTTACATTTTAAACTTTTAAATATTTCTCTCATCTCAGAAGCTTTCAAAGATTTGCAGGTGAACTTTCACTGCGATCTCCCCCGTCTCCACTTCATGCAAAGGTAATTTCATTCTTAAAGGAACTTTTATGTTTCGGGATTCTTCCAGGATCTTCGAGATTGCTATCTCCGTCCGCCCAAGGAACTCTATCCAAAAAAATATCCATACATTAGCTTCATTATCATCCATAGTTTCATTGACATTCAAAAGCTAAAAGAGAAATTGATAGAATGTCTTACGATTAGGGGCAAAGTAATCTTTGTCATAAACGGTGACACACAAAATGTCCTCCTGTAGGTCCTTAACGGAGAACTGCATAGAATCATTCCATTTAGGATTTAGAGTACCTCTGATCACACGCGTACGTTTGATCTCCGAGCCCAAACTCACTTCGCAATATGGATCACTTTTTCCTGTGCAAAACCACGACCCATGCACAATGTGAACATATTTTTACATTATGTACAATTCCGAATTTACAATGTGCAATTAAGCTAGCAATTTATGTAAAGCTCAAAAGTTAGAAAAAAATATTTGAGAAGTATAAAATAAACTTTGGATAAGGGCTATAGTATACCGTTGGGGTTTCGATTGGGCAAAGATTTCCCTCCCTGAATAATCACCCGTAAGTGACCCTTTGTAGGTCTTCGCCGTACTAGTCAAACGAAATTAAGCAAGAAAAAATCATATACATGCGCATAAGTTAAAAAGCAAAGGTGCAGGCAACAGGTGTCTGAAAATACCGGAAAGTCAGTCAAAATTTTTAAATACCAACTGAGTTAATAATGCATGCTCAAAAAATAAAGTTAATATAGCTTCCGAAATTCCAAATCCAACCCTTTTACCAACTTTCACTATTCGTGTTAGGATCTAGTTTTGAGGTTAAAGTCTAACTAAATTTAGAGTGCTGCTTCGTTTGTGGCCTTAAGCAAGCAAAGGAAATCACATAAACCTTGAAAAACTTGCTTACCAATTCGATCTCTGTCAGCTAAATTATAACCTAAGCAAGAAAAAATCATATACATGCGCATAAGTTAAAAAGCAAAGGTGCAGGCAACAGGTTTCTGAAAATACCGAAAGGTCAATCAAAATTTTGAAATACCAACTCAGTTATTAATGCATGCTCAAAAAATAAAAGTTAATATAGCTTCCAAAATTCCAAATCCAACCCTTTTACCAGCTTTCACCATTCATGTTACGATCTAGTTTTGAGGTTAAAGTCTAACTAAATTTAAAGTGCTGCTTCATTTGTGGCCTTAAGCAAGCAAAGGAAATCACAAAAATCTATGAAAAACTTGCTTACCAATTCGATCTCTGTCAGCTAAATTATAACCTTCCATTATAACCACCATAAGTCTTCCCACAGCGTTTACTTTCTCTATTTATTTTTGTGTAATGAACAGTGAAAGACATTAGGAATATGATCATATCGATTTGCATACTTCATGATTAAACAATGGTTTTAAGAGAAAATTTTTGCAATATAGACGCTTCCATTTTCCATTTCACTGTTATTAAAAATTTTCAAATTTTCTGAGGTCAGAAATAAGTAAAGATAAAGTGTCTTACTGGAACGTTGCCGTTGTAAGTATTGCTGCTCAGTCTTAATATACTGATTCTTGGCTTCTTTGATTTTGTTTATCCAAAGCCTCTTCTCTGAGACACCGGGTGCGGTGACATACATCATTCCCGCTCTGTTAGTTTGTACACCTATGGCAAACTCGTTTTCGTTTTGCATACCCTCCTCCTCTACAACGACCTCATTTAGGAAGATTGGCTGCAAAAAAACATTTAAAAATTAATCATAACGGAACTTTATGAATCTGTTGTGGTTCTGTAATGACTGTTTACCTGTCTGTATACTCTAAATTTTAGATTTTTGTTACGCTCGAAAGAGAACTGATCTTGATACAGCATTTTATTTGGCTGCGCCAGAAGGAGAAAGTCGTTAAAGAGAAATCCTACAAGTTCCTTCCCACTTTTTGTCTGAAACGCAGTCAAGTCATTTCAAATTAAATATTTAACTATCAAATTAGCACAGAAAATATGTATTATTTTAATTTACCTTTCTCAGAACGCCATGATGTAAATATTTTCTTGGGCCCAGGGCATTAGTCAGCGAATTAAATATTACTCGTTCCTCTAATCCCTCACAGGTTATGTGATTTTGCATCCACTCCAATCTATCCGAATTCTCCTTTTCCCTCACGCCCTCATTCACCTGCGCACAGAGCTCTTCCGCTTTTGCTAATGCTTCCTCCAAATTCTGTCTATCTGGATGATGTTCAGGAGTGTACTCCAATATCTAAAATAATAACTTTAATAAAACTCGTACGCTTTCACTCTTCACCTTCTTACTTTCACGTTTCACCAAAACCTTTACCTTTTTAATAAGCAATGGGTACTTGGTTATTCTCTGCATAGGCTTAATAAGAAACGAGCTAAGAGGCAAATTCATTGTGTCCGGGTTAGCCTGGCACTTTTTACAAAACTCTTTGAACTCCTGCGACTTCTCCGTCTTTTGCTGAATCAGAGCAGCGGAGCGTAGCTGCGCACTACAGAACCGGATGTAGATGTTTAAAGAAGGAATCTAAAATACCATTTCAAACTTACGGTTTACAACCCAACTTTCATTTTAAAGTTTAAAAAGTTTCCAATCCTCCAGATTAAGTTTAGCTTACATGTTGACAAAGAATATCTCCAATCATTAGTATTGTCCCGTTAATGCATGTCTTTTTCCGAATAGCGAATGATTTAAGTAGTTTATTAGTGCAGTCCATGAGATCCTCCCAGTTAACGAAGATGGAAAGTATTTCTTCCGATGTTAGCAAACCTGACTGTTGCAGGGGTGTCTTGAAGTACTGAAGAAAATTCATCCACAGTTAACACCAAACCCAAGTGTAAATTTAGAGCAAAAACTGTAAACTTTAAAATCTACCTTCTTCACTATGCCCATATCAGTCATGTAGTTTTCCTCCGTGACAATCAACTCGTGTATAGAATCCTGTCTCTTACTCTCCTCTCCGCTCACCGGAACCGCCATTCCATTCCCGAACCCATTTCTGTCTCCATTTCGGTGATTCCTCCCAGCTTTAAAATCTGTCGTGTCCTCAGTCAGGGGTAAGCTATTCACTGCGGAAAAGGTTGGCCATTCTGAATCTCTAAATCCATTCTGATTCGAAGGATTCAAAGGAGTGAATGCATCCTCAAACGTACTTGCGAACCCTGCAGAAGCTGTCAAAAGGAGAAAGTCCCAAATAGGAATAAAATGTAGATTTTCACCCACTTTCACTTTTCAAATCTGTTCTTTTATTGCATTTTAGTTTAATAGGCAACTTACACTAAGAATGCTTTTCTTATTACGAAATAATGACTTTTTAGTTTCTTACAAATACTTTTTTCTCTCTACTTTCCTTCATTTAACGATCTAATCCTAACTGTAACTGTAGTCGCATACAATTCACGGTATGGTTTTGTATTGAATCATTGAATGTCAGCGTATGTACTTAATTATTACTCAAGATGCTTTCATGGATGAAAGGACTTTTTCAGTTTGTAAATATTTTGAAACAATTCCTTAAGGACATTTTTTTGTTGAGTTGATATACTTTTACGAATAATTATGTAAGTAGGATTATGATTTGGATACGAATCTTCTTTGTGTGTAACAACGCCTCCAGGCTTTCACTTTCATTATTTAGTTAAAGTTAATTTACAGCAACTACACTCCACACTAACTCCATATTCGTAAACCTAAAAGTCCCTAGGGAAGGTTGCGAAAAATGTAGGAAACTGCAAAAGGCTACGTTTCACTTAAAATAAACTTCAGTCCGAGTAGACTGTTAAGGCCTATTAATTACAGAGTGGATTATCGATGTAAAATAAGAATAAAAAGATTGAATAAGAGGATTAAGAATTTAAGATTAAGGTGGTGTTGGTAGCTGTAGGTCAAAGCACTTTTGCTGTGTACTTAAGGTACTAAGGCATATCAAATAATATCTTGTAAGGAAAACGTTTAAAACTTTCTCCGTCATATCACATCAATTAAAGTAATATAGTAAATAAATTACAATAATATTAAAAATATCATAAGTCCTAACATTGCATGTCATGTTTTCTAATTCCCTGAACTAAACATAAAATGTGTGAGCAAGCTGTATGATCATACGTTATACTACATACTTTCACTGCTTTCACCAGTATATATAATTTGAATACCTGTAATTTTAAGGGATATGCATCAAGATTAGATTCCAAACTGATTTAAGTTAAGAACGCCCTTTTGAGAAGTAACCTCCCTCCCTGATTTTACATATTCCTCTGAATTTAATTACTTTCTATGTACACTTTCTCCGCAACTTTCTCTTTTCTCCGCAAACTTAATTGTCTACTGCATTTTTTTGCAAGGACTACTACGCCAATAGTATTTCGCATAAATAAATTTTAATTTGGCATCTAGGATCCAGACCAGGCAAAATAGAAGAATCGGTAATTAATCACAAACGTAAAGCAGCGACTCATCTGACTAGAACCAACATTGTTTGTTTCCCTCTGCACATCTACTTCCTAGTGCCTACCTAATTCACTTAATTAATCTTTTTTTTATCTCATTGAGCTATACTGTTACATTACTACCGAATTAAATGAAAGCCAAGCCAGCAGCTAAGTCATAAAAATTATAAGTCCTGTATGAATTCCCAATCTCTCTATCCCACTGTTCCACCGTACACAAATAAATTTTACAATTTACAAATTACATAACAGTGATTATCAAATTTTAGACTCCACGTGAGAAGCGAATAACTTAACATTTAAGAAACACATAATTTATAAGGTAATTTACAATTGAAAGAGACCCCACACCTTAATTTGTAATTTTGTAGCAATTTGTGTATTGTGGAAGTACACTTACGGAATTAGGATCACTTACATGATCTCTGCCCCCAGAACAGAACGCATACTTATCGTATAAAAAGGCTTAGTCTACTTTCACTATACCTGGACTACCTGTATCAGAGAAAGGTATCGGTATCAAAGATAATTTACATGAATTCATAGTTTTGCGATCATTAAAAATTGAATTGAGAATAGGCAAACATTTCAGATGATACCCTCCAGAGTCAAAGTAGGCTTAAATTAGTCAACGACAAATGGTGGTGTGGTATTCATAAACGTTTTTTAAAAGTATTTCGCAAGTAGTTCGTTATCCTCCATTAAAATAAAATTATTTCCCTTTTAGATAAACTCCTACATTCCTACAGTTCCTAATTCTACAGAATAAAAACAGTCAAAACTTACCCGCTCAACTTTTAATGTAATTAGTTTAGTTATTCCAGAATAGTATTTCTCCTGACCTTACATTTTCCTTAACATTCTTCGTTGATTAATCTTTTTTGTTGATTGAGATTTACTTTTACGGTTAAAATTGCTAGTACATTCTACCTGAACTATCTTATCATTTTAGGTTAAGTTGATTTAACTTTTTACTACGAAATCTCTATTACTTACTTCCATTGTTGACCCAATTAATGAACTTGCTTACTACTTATGCCTTTCTGCTGATCCTTATCATTATCATAAATATCTTGCACGAATCGTCTTGATTTTGGTTGTTTTGTAAAGCACCATCTTGCAACTTGCATTGTGACTGCGTGACTTCCCTCTTATTATTTTATGGCTATTATGTAAATGCTTCATTTCTTCGAAAAACCGTAATTTTATCCTCCACACTCCAAAAAATCCCAACGCTTTAAATTTAGTCTAGTGCGAATACTGTAAATTGCACTTGCTTTGTAAACCTCCTAAAACTGATGATGTAGATGGTCATAAGTCTGTTCTGGTCAAAAAATCTTATCCGAATGGATAAGGACACTAACCCCAAAATATCCAACAACGTACGTAAACTTTTAAACTTTTTGTATTTCACTTTGTCTAAACTAATTTTTCTAAGTAGCCTCTGTTTGGAACTGCATATATTGAGAATATGTTGCAGAAAATATCCATTTCATTTTTCAACCACTACCAGCACATTTGAAATTTAGCGGGATTTTTTGAAAAACGAGCAAACTTTATCTCTACTGAACAAGCGCACAGGCTATCAGGCTATGTACTAACTAAGTTATTGTTCAATTGTTCATGTAGTTTTTGTTTATCGTGGAATTTGGGTGTGGTGTGTTCTGTAAAATATGTAATTTGAGTTTTCAATCATTCCAGAGAGAGCCAGAGGGTTGATTTTGACCTTTGACTTGTTAGGGTGTAGGTTGTTTTGCTCAACTCTAATGTAATGGGGCTCTCAGTTCTCTCTAAGGGAGTCTCTTCCACTCTCTCTCCAACCGAACAATTAATGCAATCCCACTCATCCTCCTATACGAAACAGACACACAGAGAAAAACAAACAGTGAGCGATAGTTCGGTTTTCACAAAATAAGGGTAACAATGACAAGTACAATAAACTATACAAAAATCCACTACCCAATTTAATACTGACCAATCACAATTAAATCGCTACAAGGAAAACGAAGCAAAAAAAATAAAAATTAACTGTTACTAATCATCGGATTAAGCTTTCCTTTCGAATTTCTTGACTGATCATCATTCACCATCCGTTTATTCCCTGAGTGCATAGCTTGGCTTTCGTAAGTCAGGGCTGTTAAGCAACCTTTTTGCGAGTTTTACACCACCAACACCGACCTTTCTCTGACACTATTTGCTATTTACAGAACTAAGTGTGTTATTGACCTGGAGCTGACCTTATACAGCAGACATAACATGTCACGAACGCAAACAAGGAGTAGGAGACCATACCAGAACAAGACAAAAAGCGACATCAAGATATTTGATTACCAGGGATTTGTAATGACATGTCAAAGTTTCCCAGATCAATTTTTGAAATGGAACAGTGCGAAAAGCTGTGGGAAATTGGCATGGCGTGCACGTCTGATGAAAGTTATTAACATGCAATTTGTGAAAGTAGTGAAAGCTTCGCGTGACCTATATGATTAAGTAATGATGCATTCATGACACAGAAAAGATAGTGAAGTTATCAGTCAAGGAACCTCCGAAAGTCAAGAAATTGAACAAGAAAATTATGCGGAAACGATAATGCTTCAAAAATTGTCCTTTAATCCATGAAATCATGAGACTAATCTACTGTAATTGTAAGAGATAACTGAGATAAGAGATTTCTACTAAAAATAAATTTTGAAATCTTTTTAACTTACATTCGGGATCCTGTCCTTGCGTATTAGAAATAGGTTGAACATAATTTGTGGGGAATAGTCCGCAAGCCGCACCCAGCTGGCCTTTCCACCAGTCAGGCTCGTCTTTTGAAATGATCGTGATCACGTCGTCTTTGGAGAAGGTGAGCTCATCTGAATTCTGAGCGGTGTAGGGATACAGCGCGATGACTTGTTCTGAATCCAAACAGATAATTAGAAACAGTTAATTTGCTTTAATGATAGTTGAGTTAATTTCAGTAATTACGATTTGCACCTTTGGAATCAGTGTAAATAGGAGCAGCCATCATAGGCATCTCAGCAATCTCGTCAAATGGTATGGGAGTAGTTCTGGAAGAGGACTGTCTCGACCCGCCCCCAGGTCCAAGAACTTTAACGTAGGAACCTGGAAACCATCCTATCTGCCGTTTCTTTCCTTTTGCCTGCGAAAATAATTTTAAAGTGCTAAATGGAGAAACTTTTTAAACTTGGAAGATTAAATTTAGGCCACCTACCTGCAACTCTCCCTCCCACCAGCCGGACTGTGACCTTTTTCTTACAGTAATCAACTGTCCTCTGATAAGCGTGAGTTGTCCTTCGGAAGTTGGCTGATAGTTTGCAAGCACTGTAGCAATTTCGTATCGTCTCTTCGTCCCAGCCTTGGGAGACTTTTGTGGTGGATACTTGGCAAATTCACTAATCTCCCTTTTGATCTCTGCTTCCTCATGTGGTTCCAACTGGATTTTATTAGGTTCCTTGGTACTCTCTTCCGGTATAGCTGCCGATATATCATTCATCGTGATGGGTTGAACAGTCTGAGATTCTTCATAGCCTAAATTATTCGAGACTGGGGCTGACGGGGCGTCCGCTGAATCTTCATTTCCTACGGCTACCTCTTCTTGTTTTGCTACGTAATTTGCGGGGAAGATTCCTATCCTATCGCCGTCCACTTGACCGGTCCACCATTCCCCTTCTTTATGGGTTACTAGGATAAGTTCACCAGCTTGGAATGGGAGATCACCGGGCTCTTCAGACTCGTAGGGATAAAGGGCTATATAATACTCTCCTTGGCTGACTTCGGGTGCCGCCAGTTCAGCAGGAGGTTGGGCGATGATTTCGACTTCAGGGACTGGAGCTCTGAATAAAGAATGTAAAGTTAACACAAATCT
>JAANSQ010001625.1:0-14441 GCA_036850885.1 Lepidocyrtinus dapeste
GAACTTTCAATGTTTCTATAATCTTTCTTTAAGTATAAACCATCCACAGTCAATTTCCATACAATCAACTTGCATACTATAAGTGTATTAAACTAAAGAAATGAAAAGTCTAATTCGGATAATTATAGGCATTATAGGTACATACAAATTACAGGTGCATTTGGTATTTAGTACATTTTTAGAACTTACCTTCTCTTTCTGTTGTCATGTCTTTTTTCTAAATTTCGAGCTTAACTTTAGCTATTCCATTAGAATGATATAATTTTCCGAATGTGTGCAGTGCCAAGAGAAAATGAATTATGCAATCATGAAAGAGTAATTCTGAAGCGTTTATGTATTTCTGTGCAGTGGTGGTCACACAGTCGTCATTTCCTCATGTCGTTTAGTCCGGGTGAACATTTCCTAAGTTTAACATTCCCATAAAGTCGCATGTGTATGAATGGAATATTATGTTCTGTATTTGGAACACGGGTGTAGTAAAAAAAAAGCTCAGCAGTAAATAATTATAAGCTTCGTCCGAACTATCCCAATGAATACCTGGCCTTAGCTATATTTGAGAAGCGTGCTTTTACTACTCGTCTTTTTCGATGTAACCGACATTCAAGCTTGACTTGATTGCGCATTATTAGATTCCGGGAAAGTACTATGGTTTAAGAGAGTATTAGGTATGTAAAAAAACCACTCCTATAGAGGGGCAACGACTCGTTTGGAACATAAAGGGGGAGAAATTCTTACTTTAAAGTATATAGCACCACAAATTAAATGGAAAGTTTGACATGTGAAAAAAGGGAGACGAGAAAAGGGACGATGGAAGCGAAGGAATGCATAATAATATTGAAGTAATGTCGTTCGATTAAGTCATGCAAAATTGATATCAGTTCCCATAACTTCCCCATGAAATAGAAATAGTTTGTAGGTCTTTTAATAAGAGGAAAAGGAGACACGACATGTGGGACATGCACAAAAAAGCCGCGCTGTATATGTGAGACCCAAAATAAACCGAGAGTTTATCACTGTTTATCGTGAAGGCAAACTTATGGCACATTTGGTAGCCAATTTCCTAGCGTTTTAGTTTTTTTCTGGTAAAAGAATACAATAAAACGCGGAATGATACGAACAAACCGTGGTCACTTGACTGGAGTGCTCACTCACATTGCATTTTTTGGCATTTTTATTTTACATTCTTTGAAGATTATCTAGGGTAAAAAAGGAATATAGTCAGCAAAATAGAGGGAGATAGAGAAAAAGCAAAACAGTATAATTTTTTCACTTTCCATAATCAATGAGGCAACCATTTCGTAACGGTAATATATGTATTTTGTTATGGTGTTTTTTCGTTCAACCAGCGACTCAGCGAAAAGCCTTACAAGCCAGAGGAAATTGTTAGAGCCTTACTCTCTGATCATGTAAACATGGCAGAAGGACTTTCCCGATATGTTCGACAGTATCGATTGGAATTAAACCATAAGGGCCTTGGAGCTTGGACTCGTTTAGCGAACGAGAAAAACCTTTATGTACTAACAGCGTTGCTTTATTATTGGTTGGAGCATTTGAGAGTACCTCTGTTCACTAGCGAAGAGCTAACAACGGTCGTGTTGCACGCTGCGGACGCGAGAGCGACTTTGCTTAAACTTCCTCTAGAGATATCAGCCACAGTTGACTACATACTTCACTTTATCGCTAACCTCGAACCAGAGCCAGAAGAGTTGGAAGCGTCGTTGAAACGCTTTGCGGCAGCTATTACGCACAGAATAGTGCCAACTACCGACGAGACCAAAGTTCATCAAGGATTCCATACGGTTATTCCTGATAAAGGTAATTCTTTCGCTTTTAAACTCTACATGTTCCAACTCTATGTACACAATTACTGAGCTCCCTCTGAGATATATACATGGTGTCCTGAAGAGGTAGTCTATGTTGAAGTCATTAAACTAAAAGTTTCATCTTTTTTTCATCAGGTAAACCACGTAAGCTCAACGATGGAACTTTGAACAAGCTCATGACATTTCTTTACGGTGTCGTCCACGTTCACAATAGTAACGTGCAGTCACCTCCGGAGGCTGCTGGTCGGCCCAGCGCAGCCACTTCTACGGTCGCCGTAGCGTCATCAAGTAATTTTGGAGAGACTTTGCAGTAACTTTGAATGCTACTACGAAATAACGCAAAAGATGTGATTCTGGTCATTACTTAAAGACTATTCACCCTATATGCGTTGAAGACGTCACACATGTCTTTTCAAGTATGTACCCTTCATTTATTGCCTAGCCTGGAGTGTCCTTCCTAAAAATCCTAAATTATATTTTGTTAGGTACACATGGATAAGGAATAATACGAATTTTTTATGAAATCATAACAATTCTTTTTGTTGCACTAGTCGTGACATCTTCAAATGTTGCTGTCTATCTCAACACGTTTTAAAGCAGTCTGCATTCCACATTTTAAACCAATCATAAGTTTGTTTAGTTTCATTTTATGATGAAAACCAATTCTTTATCGTTATCGAGCATATGCAATCAAAAATGTTAAGTAAATTCCCATTCCTAACCGTAAAAAATCAGAAAAACCATTTTAATGAGAGGGGTCTATTTTCTTCCTCTTTTACTGCTTCAATTTTATAACACTGTAACTCCCTGATTCTGATTCATATGAATCATAAATAATACCGTGTCGTTAACTCAACCCAGTGGCAATCAAAAAGTTATCAAAACAAAACCACGCAAAACTTTGTTCGCCATAAGCAAAACATTATCATTCTTTGGCACCTAAAAATTTCTTCATGGAATCGTTTTGATCTCATTTCTCATAACAGCTATGAACGTATTCAACTTTCAGAAAAAAATTAGTTATTCAAAGGATTTATTCAAAATGCGATAGTCGCACGGATAAATAATTTATCGTCTTAAATCTCGTGCGTTTAGTTGGTGATACAATCTTCAATCTACAAGTTCAATATTTGTATCAGTAGTTAGTTCGCCGTAATGAGACTCCTTACTTGTCCAGTGTCGAGTATACAAAAAGGACATGTTAAGGACGATCTATTTTTTCGAAAAACATGTTCTACTATGTATGTATGTCTAGATATAGACTACGACTACACTTAAAGTAACGATCATGATAATATGTATTGTGTAGCTAAAATGCTTGCTCACAGCTCCAGTATAGATAGATTATCCAAAAAGTCGTAATATGAGTCTTGAAAGAGTGCAATGCAACTGAATTGTGATTTTCCGCTGTCCTCTGAAAAACTACTACGTAACAAGATGCCCCATAGAATAGTTTTTTTTAGCTATTGTCACCTTACACATTAGAAAGGAATACATTGTCAGACAGCATTTAGAATGTAAGTTCAGTTAAAAACTAAGAAAACAACCTGAAGCGGAATGTTAATGATAGATAATTAGATGGGATTAACATTTTTAAATAGGTACATTACTCTTTTTTCTTTAATGTTTATTAATTAAAAACTTAGATGGGCTAATCATGGTTTAACAACTGTAACAAATAGACATAGGTTAGCTAAAAAAATATTTGCTTTTAAAGTTATTCCAACATGACGGAAACATACCTAACCTAATAGTATACATATGTGTATTATTGAAAGAAATATGAAAAAAAAACTTTAACTTTCCTTAACAAAATATTATGTATAAGATAAACATTTATCGTTGGACAGGAAAGAAATTTTGAGAAAAACAAAAATTGAATTTTGCAACAAATTTTGAATAAAAACTCGTCGTTTTTAGGCCGTATAGCCTATAGTCAGTACACTAAAAAAATTCCATACTGTTAGTTCTAGTTTAGTAGTCAAAAAGTGGAAATTAGCTCAGAATTTGGCACTACTTGTGTCTTCCGTTGAAATCGAAATCATTGATTTAAGCTCAACTCGTCACGGTTGATACACTGCAAGCACATAGAGAATCACTATACCAACGAGAATTCCTACATTGTGATTTAGCAGCACTTTGATGGCACGCTTTGGAGAAATGTCACTCACTTCCTCGGTCAAAGACGTAACTTCGGGGACCTGGCCGTGAAGTAAAATAAATGTGATGAAATCGAGTTTTCTTACGTTGACATATTTTTTCTGAACTGTGTGCATTCTAATTTTTGGTGGAGTCCTGGAAGTTTACACCGAAGCTCGTCAAAAAAAGTAATAAAATACTTACCATATCACCTAAAGCTACGTAAAGAAAAATCCCAGCAGCGAAAGCAAAAATGTAGTTTTGCCAAGCGATTTCTCCCAAAATTATTCCCAAACACATTCCCAGGTAGCAGGTTAGGGCTGAGAGGAAGTTAAAAAGTAATGCCTTCTTCACGGTCATTCCGGAGTTAATGAGAATTGCAAAGTCGCCTACGACAATATGACATTAGATTAGTTGATCCTTTTACCAGCATTAGAAAGCATATTTTTGCAAAACTTTTGCCATATTCCCATACTGATGTTTTCCCAGTTGATGAAGAGTAAATACTTAATGTCTTTGTAGTATACCTAATTCATGAGGAAATTCTTCGCAAATGATTGCCATCGATATTACAGCCCCAGTTTGAAAGTTCTTAACAAAGGCAGTGCCAATGGACACACCATCAATAAAATTATGCAGGCTATCACCAATTATTACAATCCATGCTACTGTTTTTATCTGGTCTGGGTGGATGTTTTCATCCGGATCCTGATTCGATTGCATTTCAGCTAATGCTTTACTTAGGCTGAGCGTACTTCTATGGATTGGGAGTAGTTCTCTGCTCTACGAAGAAAAAAACATGTATTTTTCTTCTCTCCCAGACAAAAAAATGCACTGAATCTTGCTCAACTGAAACACTTTACTTTAGAGAGGGGGATGGAAGATTCACTTTCGCTTGGATGTAACTGTGGATTGGACTTTTTCGAATTGGGTACTCCATTCGGCAAGTCTACCGATGCGGGTACCGTTTCCAGGGGTCTTTTCTCGTCTTCAAAACGTTCCGTGGAGTTTCTATTTGACATGGCGTTTGAGTTAGTAGACCTGGATTTCTACGTCAGTAAAACATAAATCTTGGTAAATTTTTATTTTGACCTATTGAACAAAAATTCAAAGTTTGTTTTCGTACAGCTCTCATTTTAAACATGATTTTGATCCCACACTCTACAATCATAACAGTCCAACATGCCAGCCACACAAAGAGGGCGATATTGACGAAATGTGGCGAACCCTCCTTTTGTTCCATGCTATCAAGGCCAAAAGCCTGCATAAATACGGTCGGAAATGTCTCATGTAAAAAATATTAACTAAATCTAAGCATTAAACCATCCACAATCTTCTCGGACAAATTTACCGCAGGTATGAGATGAAATAATGCAGATCCACTTAAGGAACCAATAGCCAACCCAATCATTGTCCTCATTATAACCGTGTAAAACGATTTGCTCATCAGTGGGAAGAATATTATGCCCATTACTGATGACAAATTTATGACAGTGACAAATCCAAAGGCGGAGGCCCATACTGCAATAACATAAACGTTAAATATTGGTTTATCAAGTTTATTGTTTGTAAACGACATTAATTATTCTACATTAACCTTTCCATGGTTCCATCGCGGAATCCTCTTCTTCTCCAAGGGAACCACGTGCTCCGAAATTTGTTTCATTGTAAGCCATAATGCAAATATTTTACGGAAATCGCTAACAAACTGTGAACTTCACATTGAACAAGGCTAAAAACTTATTAAAACTTCTATTTTGTAGAAATAAAATAAATGAACATAGGGAATATATTGAATAGTGTCAGTGTCCTCGTCCTTACACTCATGTTTCTTGTGAAGTTCTGCTTCCAAATGCACGCAGCAGACTCGGTTCTCATCTAAATCAAACAAAGTTCCAACGATTAAAATGAGTAGATGTGCCTCCACGAATATATTTATTTAGCCTGTAATCGAGTTCATGCCGGCTTGAGTAGGCCTGAAGGAGAAACTTTGGTTGCGACTTGCAACCACCACATTGATCGCAGAAGGATGCAACCAATTTGTCTTTATCTAATAGTGTAAAAGTGTAAAAAGTACTTAATGATTTGGAAATCTAGCTTTCCTCTCATCCTCATTCATGAATGAATGATTTTACCAAGTAAAGTAAATCAAACTGGAATTCACGACCACCTAACTTCTAGGCCTTAGGTAAATCATTTAGTCTTCTTAGCCGGTGGATATTACAAGGCTTAATGAATATTACCATTTACCCTCTTCCACTTTACACATCACATTACTTCCATGACAAAGAAGTTTTTTTAGTGAGGTACCCGAGTCTACATTATCACTCACTCCGTAATCCCATACTGTGTACTTTGTGATAATGCTTTTTATCTTTTAATTCGTTATTGCTCAGTATATTCAGATTTATCTTGCTCAAATAAATAAGAGGAGACATAAATATCGCTTCCAAATGCTGATTACAATGATGATAATGACGATCACACTTGTGTTTGTTTAAAATGTGAATAAAGTGATTGCAAAGAATGGTTAATTGCTTATTGATTTAAAATAATTATGTGGCTGACTAAAACCAGCATAATATTTTGTAAACCTTGACAGTGCTAATCTATGAATAAATACGGTGTATCGTTTGATATTCCTTAAAAAATGCTCATACAAGCAAAGTCAAAGTATGTTTTAGTTGCAGTAGCTTTCCATCTATTGGGAACCAAAGCGTAACGTAAATTTCCATAGCTAGTTTGTTAGGTTGGGAATTGTTCAGGTTCTCCCAAGATTGTATCTTTCTGAATCTTCCAATTCCAATCTTTTATTAATTTTGTATGCAACTGCGAAAGCTTCGGATACTCTTAAGAGGCTTTTTTTTTTTAAATGTAACTTATGATTCTAACAGAAATTTCCATACAGTTTTGCTCTTGTGAAAGAGAACAATGAAAAAGATTATTGCATACAACGATGGGCAAAAGAAGAAGCAAACCTCTCCTTCGTAAAGCAAAACCTTAAGTTAAGTATGCGACTAAATGTTGGTGAAATTTTCATTAATCAGAGTTGACACGATTTAATTCCTCTTATCGTCATGTTAGCAAAAAACTTTGTATCGCTCATATTTTTTAAATAACTTTCGCTTTTCCCTATGATCATGAGATCATTCAAACCAATCTCCATTGTTATAGATAGTACCTATCTACGAGTGAACCGATAAACGTATCCGCTAAATCATTTTTCTATTTCTACACAGAAATTTACTCAAGTATCTAATTACTTTGGTATGCCCATATGTTGGTACGAAAATATGATGAACGTATCCATTATATTTGAGGAAATTCTTAACCATTACTACTATTCTCCAAGAAGCTTAGTGCGATTGATACAATTTAAAACGTGCTAACCATTTTACATCTTTATGCAGTTACGTAAGAACGTAAGCTAAAACTTTTAACGGCGACCTTTAAATACTATACAGAAATCTTTACGCGCGAAGTGTTTACTGACCAAAGAGTCAAGAAAGCGTTGTTGTTTTTTAGTACTGAACATGGTTATCTGGTTATTCGAAAGTAAAGCAATGTGGCATTAATTTTATATGCGATTATCAGAATTTGCAAAATACATGTAATATGATAAAACGCAGCTCCAATAACACTGGTAATGGGACCTTTAATGAATTGCTTGATGAATTGTACGTATATGTTCAGCTACTCAGTTATTAACACTTGGAAACATTAATTAAATATTGGTCATCATATGTAAATCTATGTTTTTTTGGCCACACATCTCGATATGTTTGTATATGACCAACCATTTGAGTCCAACTCAGAACGATGAGAACTACTGTGATAATGTTAATTTGAGGAAGTAATTCCGCATCGAGAAGAGTTGTTTTCCGTGCTAAATCACGTTCTTTGCAACATCTCATAACCCCGGCTACAATTTAAAAACTTTGAATATACTAGATATTTTGGAATTATATCCGTATTAGTCCATGATAAAGGATAAACCAAAATATAAATTTTGAGCTGGGTTTCAAACCCATAAAAATTAAAAACTATCGGGTTATTTTTTCATTGACCAANCCCATAAAAATTAAAAACTATCGGGTTATTTTTTCATTGACCAAGACCAGTCATTTAATCCAAGTTTGGATAAGCTTTTTATTTATATGAACTTATGCATATAGAAGCTTCTTTAAATAAAGGTACGCTGTAAAGTAAGGAACTAACCTAGTAAGTAAAATGTACAGTAGGAAATTGTCAATTTGGATGAATATTTTGTAGGGTGAAGGCTAAGTGATTTACTTTACGATTAGCGCGATTACGATTAAAGCTATCTATCCCGATACTTATTTTGTCGCGAATCCGCCCCCATGCTGGAAAAAATTACCAAACATAGCTTAAAGCACTGTAAAACCTGTTTCACGACTTTTGGATTTACTCCTCAATGGCTCAACCAATTTCAACGTTAATACCTCAGATTGAACTTAAGTGATTTTAATATTATGAAAATCATTGTAGCTCGCTCATTTTAAGAAATTTCGGGATTTTATGAGAAATTGTTATGGCAAAATGTTTTAGCTTTAACGTTCTGTATCAAACATTTAATTTGGTGGAGCCAATGAGGAGTAAATCCAAAAGTCGTGAAAAAGGTTTTACGGTGCTTTAGGCTATGTTTGGTCATTTTTTCCAGCATGGGGGCGTATTCGCGACAAAATAAATGTCGCGATAGATAGCTTTAAAAATGGTGACCCGAAATTCATGCGTCAGTCATGCATAGTGTCACAGTCTTGTATCAATTGGTTTGGTCATTCTCATATATAAACGTAGTAGCATCGTTAAAATAAATGTAAAAGACTGGAGCAAATGAACCTACATTAAACTCTTTTTTACAAATTTCCTCAAATTTTTATTTCGTCAAACCTAAAACTATAAATTCTAAGTCCATTCTATCAGTTTCAACCTTTACCTGCAAAGTGGGATGTTTTGTTGTAACACTTGAACGAATGAAAAGTACAATACTCAGTTAGAATCATTTCCTTGGTGGTAATACAGACATATCATAAACATTAAAATTATTGATCATCTAATTCTATTAGAACTTAATATTTTCTATTGAAATTAATTGACCTAGAAAAATTGAAAATCAATTTACGGTTTCTTTACTAATGCATAAAACCTACTTTCAAAGTTCAGTAGCATATTCAGATTTCACAAAGTTAAAGACGAGTTTAACATAAGCGAAGTACAAACCATTCCTGAACTAATTCTAGGATTCATTATGGACGTTGATGAAAAAAATTGAATTTTATCTTTCATAAAGACAGTCTTGGTCACCATAAAGTACTTAATCTTAATTTGTAATACGTTAATATGTAAGACCAAAGAAAACGATGTATTCTAAGGAGCCTTTCATGTTGTTAAAGTTTACGCTTCCTAACGTAATTGTACAAATATAAATTTTACAGCGCGCAAAGTTTGCACACTAGAGATTGACAGATTAGGCAAGAGTTGGTGTTGGTGACAGTTACGTTAAGTACTGCTGGCAAGATATTTTCTTACAGTGCTCAATATTAACTCGATTAATCTAATATCTAGTGTATTAAAATTAATTTAGATTTATAGCTCTTCGATAAAACTAGTGGAAGGGGAATCGACTGGACGTCGGAAATGGGGTACAAACTTCAGCAGTACCAGAACATAACAGTAACAGTGCAAGCGGTATAATTTTTTCATATAACTTACAATTAATGACGGCTTGCTGTGTTTCACAGATTTTAGATTACTAAAAAAGAAAGCTATCTTGGTAGAGTGCTAGTAAGTACAATGTTGTAATTCCAGCAAAAAGTCCAACATTTTGAAGAAGTAGGGTTATCATCCCCTTTTTAACAGAGATTTTGCTAGTTTCCTGAGCAATTTCATTCATTTCTGGAACCTGTAAAAAGAAAGAAAAGTTCAGATCAGATCAACATTTTCAGAAGAAATATCTAAAAACACAAGTGAAGGGTCACTTTTTAAGTTCCAACTTACCATGTCCACAAGACTAATGTAAAGGAACATTCCTCCAGCTAAGGCAAAAATGTAAATACTTGCTTCAACCTCACCGAGAAGTATACCAACGGCCATTCCAATGTAGCATGTGCAAGCAGAAAGGAAGTTATAGATCACTGCCTGCCTCATCGACATACCAGCATTGAGCAAAACAGCAAAATCTCCAAGTTCGTGTGGAAGTTCTTCGCACAAAACCGCGACGCTGATGCTAACGCCAGTCCAGATACTCTCATTAAAAGCAGCACCAATGGATAATCCATCGATGAAATTGTGAAGTCCATCACCTTCAAGAGAAATATATAATTAGTTTATTTTTCAAAATTGCTGTACTTTCTTCTAACCTTTTAAAGTTCCTCCAAGTAAACCTTACCGAAAATAATCATCCACGCAACGGTTGCTATAACGCTATCTTTCCCTTGCTCAAATGTAACTTGATGGTCATGACAGTTGCTAGCTCGCGGTTTCTGGTTTTCAAGTTAAAAATAAAATAGGTAATAGTATTATGTGTAATGTCTAGTGATAATAATGCTCACGGAAGTATAAATTCATCGAGTAAGATATAAATATCATCGCATCGGATATAAAATACCTCTTGATGGCCAAACGATGCTTTTATGGCTTGTTCCTGGCATTCATAAATCACGTCAGTGTCCCTCGGCACAGAGGCAAAAATTAGGGAGTTTCGCTGTTCGCCATTTGGTTCCAATGCTTTCATTACATTGCCATTCTCTGTCATCACGGAGATGCCGCTGCTGTCAGGTGTGCCAGCGAGAACGTTAGTCATCTTTTCTCTCTTCCAGTTTTCCCCTTTCCGCTGACAATAAAATAGGTTGGATTATGACTTGTAAAAACTAGCTCAAGCTGATTTACACGAATAGCAAGTTTATGATAACAATATATTTTACATAACTCATATCCACAGTTAAATTATCGTTTTGACATTGATGGCATTGGCACTTACCTCTTTATAATCCATAATGAATTTAAGAATACGCTCCACCATAAAGAATAACCATATTCCACCCACAATAACCAATGAGATAGGCAAATAATCACGGTTTCCTCCGACATCCAGCCTGAGGGCCTAAAAAATTAATTACATTTATGTGAGAAACTGGTTTTTCCATCACTCAGTCTCAGTCAGACCGCTGTCGTAAGCGAAATATACTATTTGTCGAAGCATAAACTAGCTCTAAGTAAACAGTTTGAATACAGTGTTTAGCAAAGCAGTAAAACTGGTCGACTTAGGGTGCATGGGGGCATGATGTATGAATCAATGAATCATTTTAGTTTATCCGTAAAACATGCTAGCTCTGTTTTCCGCATGGTTTACCTTTGTTGTTTCGCAAGGAAAGCAAGTTTTGATTTTGATGGTAAATAAGAGTGTTTTGTCAAACCTGAGGGAGAAGATGAAACACGGCACTTCCAGTTAGAGATCCAACAGCAAGACCAATCATCACTGTCAGCATATGCTTGTAAAAGTCTTTAGCCATGAAGGGCATTAAACTCACTCCTACGAGGGAGCTACAACTGATGATTGTAACAAGCAGAATCCCATAGCCCCAAACTGTAAAAAAAGAAAGTGTAAAGTTAGACGATATGTCAAACTTACACTTACCATTAGTAAAATTTTATTGCCAAAGGATTCTACTAAGCTGATGAATTTGTGGGCAATGCAGCAATCAATCATAAAAAATGTGCAGCTAGGTGAAAAGCAGAGCTTATCCATGGCAGTTGGACATTTAACTTTTCCCTATCTATGATCCCCACTTTAAAATTTAGAAAAGTCAGCAGTTTTACTAGTTACATCCGATAATGATCCATTTTTTGCTCGAACGCATTGAAAAACATATTTTTACCATCAAGAAAATTCACCTACATCTGACATGCAAACGTATATTATAAAAAAGAGCAATTTAAAACTGTCTTGACATTTGTGGGTGGATCTCTTAAATTTTCCTTCTGGTTGAGGTTTAATTACAAGAAATCTGCACAATCATTAATTTGCTGTTGTGACGCAAGTGACGGCAAAGTTCTACATATTTTCGGTTCAACCACGGAACCTACCAGTCTCCCGACTTTCTCGCATTTTGATGGAGTTTGCCAGATAAATATTCGACATTTCCGCCACGACAAGACGCATTAAAGGCGCAGTATTTACGATGCCATTCATTAGCTTAAAAACAATGAGCCCAGGAATGCAAAGTACGTGAAAGCCTCGCGACAGTGTGTGTAAATAAATGACACTATCTCAGATAAAAAATCGATTTGCGACAAAGACTATTAAAGCAATGAACTTATTGCTTTTAACTCTTTTGTCATGCGGTTTCTTGTTATTCATGGAGTTACGGAATTCATAAGTTCACCCACCTGATTGTATAAATGAAATTTGTTTCTGACCTTTGATTTTATCATCATTAAACGATGTGCTGTCAGCAAAAATTAACCAGATTAACATTTAACCTTAATAACACGGCATAAAATATATAGCATTAACATCAATCACAGCATAAACCGCCAAAAAGATAAATTTAATAACATGATTGCACCTAAAAGTGTGAAGTAATCAAATTTTTAAAGCTTATGATAATCCCTGATAAAATAATGCTCTTGTTTTAATTCCATTGTTGAGTATTTCCTTCTTGAAGAATATTATAGCATTATATTCTTCCGGGAAATTATTATTCCCCAAATGATTCCAAGAATAAAACTTACAGTACATTGACATATGTATATTATATTGAATATTTTAGTGCAAATTTTCGGGACGTATTTTTGCATAAGTGATTTTAGTAGGACGTATTGAATTGTAGCACGTATCCTCTTAAAAAGTGGTGCTATTGTACTTGCATGTCTTTGTAAAAGCTTGGATTGAACGCCTGGGACAATGACCTAATATGCCAGAGTCCTTAAATGAGACACGCATTTAGCCTACCCAATGTTACAAGTAGTGAGATACGTACGCAAATGAAATTCAATAAATCATTGGAAATGTAATACTTTTAATCTTTAAAGCTACGCCATAAGTCAAAATGTTTAGAATGAATGAATGCTACCCGAAGGTGAGTAATGATAACCTCAAGCTGCGCGTGGATTTTAATATTGACATTGATTACGTTTAAATTCATGTAATGAGGAAAATTGTAAAATATCGTATCACAAGTTGGCCGATATGAACAGTGTGTGTATTGGCAAAAAATGAGTTCTGCAAAAAAAAATTAGAGTGTAATGCAAATGTCAAATGACAATACTACAGGATGGTAATATATATTATACAGTAATTAATCCAGGAAAGTAAAAATCAGAGTCAACTTGGGACCCATTTACCTTCGGCAGAAGATGGTTTCTCCTTCTTCAGGAAGCTCTTAGTATCGAATGAGGAACCATTTTTGCCAATGGTACAACATTCTTCGTTCTCAATAATGTATAATAGTCGTGGACAGATTTCCTTGAAGCTCGTTTCATCATATATTGCTCGCGCATCGTGAAATAGATTCACACTGTCGATCATCTTCTCGCATACTGACACTTGAACAACAGGCTTTTCTCCAGAAATTATCTCTGTAGTAGGAACAGTATCTTCTGGAGGCTTTTTGGCGACTTCCTCCTAAAAGGGCAAATATCTCTTTAAACTTGTGACTGTATGCTTAATGCAATAACTTAGCTTTTTACAAACGGCTGCCTTTGATACTTAATTCCCGTCCAGGGTGGATTAACCAACTACAGAAAATGCCATAATGTACTTACCCGTGTAGAATTGTTACTGGCTGAAGTGTTTCCACTGTGTTTGCCCTTTTGACATCTTTGCATGGAAATTGTGGCTCGCGTAATATTCTCTAGAGTTAATCCTCTCTCCACCGTGGAGTACTTTTTAACAAAGTGTTCCCACGCCACAGTATTCATGCTAGTGATGTTCGTAGCTGCTTCCTCAAAAGATGCGTCCTTGGTTGAAGGACCACCATTACCAGCTTCATTTTTTATTTTATGGCTTTTTGTATCGAACACAGCGCTTGTCAATGAGGAGCTCAGTATGGTAGCTATGAATAGAAATCTCATGAGTTGGCCCATCGGCTTCTTCCGTTCTGTTTGTACTTTTAGAGTTGGCAAAGACATTTTTAAACGTCAATGTTGTAATTGCTAGCGTCCGCACACTGTTACACGTTTCAGTTTTCTGCGATAAATTCAATAAATAATACGAGTGATGAAGACGCTTCAAAAACAATTTTTTGATATGAATTCACTGTAAGACAATGTACCTGGAAGCAACCTATTTATAAACTCCCAGGCTTCCCTGAGCATCTACGAATTACGTAAACAAACAGGTGCTGATTCACATACCTAAGATGGTCTTATAGCAGAACTCACTATCAGTTTTTACGAAAAAGAGAATAAATATGTCAAGCGATATGATTGAGACCGAGACCGTTTCCAGGTAAAAAA
>JAANSQ010001626.1:0-14439 GCA_036850885.1 Lepidocyrtinus dapeste
CCAGGTTCCATTTGAATTTCTCCTCAGTCGATTACCCCGAGTATTCATTTGCCCAATTTTCGATTTCCCCCCTACTAAAAAGCGTCAAATAAAACATGTTACATAAAATTCTGATTAAATTAAATATATTTTTATCTTGCGCGTGTGGAAATACATAGTAAATAAAATATTGTTTTTACACATTGCAATAATTTTAATAGCAGACCTACAGACAGTAGTTTTTGTACAATTTTTTATTATTATTTTTTTGCGATATCAAACATGCATGAGAATCTAATTGATAAGTAAATGCTCACCAGTCTAACTATATCAGGGAGAATTAATGATTAGGGAATTTTGGTGTTAGAGGCAAAACTCATAATATTTTTGATGGGTCCGTAGTGAGTTTCCATGTCAATGAATGCAATAGGCATGTCAGAGTCAGAACGTAATTATAATATTAGAATGTACGAATGAGATCATGAAAGAAGGTTAAAATGACGGAAAAATTATTATTCAAATAATATTTCCCATAAAATATCGATTCCTTTTTACAGTTTACATCCATGTACCATACAGCTAATTAGGGATAGTATAAGAACGGTTGAGTGAGCTACTGAGGGATCATGTCTATAAATACATTTATCGAATAACATCTTTTGTACCCGTTTTACCAAGAAAATAGCTAAATAACGCATGTTTATCTCAAATCTTTTCACTTATTTTTGAATGGAATTATGGGCATTCAGCGTATTTAGTCGTTTCATAACCCTTCCAACAATTGACGTTTTAATAGGGATAAACTATAAATAGGCTGTTGCACGGATCTCTAAAACCTCACGTTTTATGGGATCAAGAAGCACAAGATTNTTATGGGATCAAGAAGCACAAGATTCCACAAGAAGAGAAAAATATGAAAAAATGTGTTTTCCGTTCTCATAACGCGTGCTTAGAAAAAGTAGATGTTAACCAGATGTTTAAAAAAAGGAGCTGTTGAGCGAGCAGTGAGTACCTCCGTCTATATGGAAATGAGACTTCACCAGATGCCATAGGTTTCCTGTTGAGTAGAGACAGGATCAAAAACAAAACAGTTGGATAATGCACTTTACTTGGATAAAGCAGCACATTAACAACGGAGATTTCATCTTCTGAGATTATTTTTACTAGCCCAATACTATACCGTCCATTATTTTGAGGATGGCAATGATGGCATTTAGGACAGGAAGCTGTCACGCCAACCCCTTACAGTTATCGATAATTGCTCTATGCTACACACTCCCCTTCACATTATCCCCATGACTTTCAAAGTTTAAGCAATTTACTTTATGGTAATTGCCCGCGGCAATTTTCTCCATTGCTCCTATTAATACACTGTTTTAAGTTAAGAACGGGAAATGAGATCAGTTAAACAATATTACGGCTGTACGAAAGCGATTGTCGGGGTATAATAAAAAATGCATTTTCATCTTGACTAGGCTCCGTTTTGATCAAACTGGATTAGATTAAACTGGATTTCCCCCGAAAAGCTAATATCTTAAAAGGCTCCTTCCTCTCTTTCCTATATGTCGCCAGGAATATGGACCAGTGGAGTGAGTGATACGTGCATAACCGTACATTACAATCGCCATGAATGCAAAATGTTAAAGTTGATGCTGTCCATCATCTGAAGCCTATAGTCTGGAGA
Source organism: Lepidocyrtinus dapeste (assembly GCA_036850885.1). Classification (NCBI taxonomy): domain Eukaryota; kingdom Metazoa; phylum Arthropoda; class Collembola; order Entomobryomorpha; family Entomobryidae; genus Lepidocyrtinus; species Lepidocyrtinus dapeste. The sequence goes on from JAANSQ010001626.1 coordinate 1,664, forward strand.
AAGTACTTTTTTACCATCCCATAATCTAGTTGAAATAGGTAGGTTGTTAAGTACCTAATTCTCACTTTCCCCCAAACCCTCCCTATTTTCTAAAGCGTCAAACTAACGATCACCGTCAGCACAAAATGGTGGAATGTTGTTGCTGTTGAGAAAATCACTCCCATTCCGGAAAGGAATAACGAGGTCGCATCAATGTAACATGGTAGTAAAATAAATGGAAGAAAGTGAAAGTTAACGTTTCAACCTGCCTAATATGATGGAGTCATGTAACGTAAACCACTTTCTTTTGTACCTTTATTGAGGTAGATAGGTAGAAACAGAAGGCAGAAAAATGTGCACTTTTTCTTTTTCAGGTAGAGGAATATCTCTCGTAAAAAAGATGAGAGTTCTAGACAATAATGAACACAACTTTTGATCATTGCTTCACTTTTTGACTTGTAAGTTGTAATGCGATAGCATTTCTTACAAAATATTCATATTATGTTTTAGTCCCGAGGATAATGATGGTAATGGTTATGGTGCGGTGAAAGCAGTGATTTCTGCCTGGAGTTATGTATGTGATGATCACATTGAATCGTTATAGTTAGGTTACACGCAAGCCATCTGTTTCTCGCAGGATGTTGAGTTGGAAGAAATGTAGAAATTCTAGGCTGTTCTAAACTTGGCAATAAGCATCAAATCTGACAGCATTGCGTAATTTCTTCAGTTTTATTATATGCTGATAAACACAAATATCTAATGGGGATACAATGTATCTATTATTTATTTATGATAATATTTGCATTCTTGGAACAGACGCGAAAAAAGAAAAAAACACGTCTGCTTACACTGGAATTTTGGAAATTACATGCAGATTTTGAACTCTTTTTATACTTTAGTACTGTGGAGGAGAATGGTTGTAGTACTTTTTGAGATGTCGATGAAAGCTTTTCTTGGGAATCCTATTTCCATCATACCCATATGAGAGTCTTGAAACTTTTAATTTTGCTTTTACCTCTTGCCTTTGCCTTCTTTATACTTAAGGACGCTTGCTTAAGAACTTGAACTCTATGTATGTATGAATCATGCGTCCAAACAATGGAACGAGTGTTACACTTGAGATTTACAAGTATGTCTTCTAGGTACCCATATCATACCTCTCAATGCAAAAATTTAAAATATCTCTTGGTTTTTTCCATAGATTATACAAAACAAGACGGGGAGGACCAGTCTTCTGGGACTGCGACTAGACTTTTCGACTTTTCACTTGGATTTTCAAGTTTAAGGGAATAAGTAGGAATTGTTTATTTAATATCATACCTCTCAATGCAAAAATTTAAAATATCTCTTGATTTTTTCCGTAGATTATACAAAACAAGACGGGAAGGACCTGTCTCCTGGGACTGCGACTAGACTTTTCAACTTTTGACTTGGATTTTCAAGTTTAAGGGAATAAGTAGGAATTGTTTATTTGTCTGGCCTAACTTTTTGTATAAAGTTTGGACAAAATTTAAGCCAAGTTCCTGTTTTCTGTTTGGACTTGGTCCATATCCCTCTCCACTTTCAGTTTTAAACTTATTTATTCTTTGCTATCCATAGATATGCCAACTTTTTAAGGTGGGGAAATTACGATACTAAAATGTATGACTTTCTAATTAAAAAGCAGTCAACGATTGAATCTTATACACTAAGCACATTTACATTTTACAATAAAATACTCTTTATACGTAAAAAATGAATATTTAATCCTGGAAAACAGTTTCTGCATGTCTCTAGGATTAACTCTAGGAAAATGTTGTCTCAGCAAGCTTCATGTACGTACCTTTCTTTCCCATTCATCGAACTAATGTAAATAATTGAAGTATTATGGCTACTAGATCACAATTTAATTAGGGAAGTAGATTGATCGTCTTTGTCTTTAGAATCCATTAAAATATTTAAGGAAACACTTGAAATATTCTACTATGCCAGTAAACTTTTTAAAGAACACAATGTTATCTTGCAGTCTTGCAATCTTTGAATAATTAATTACCTTTTGTCAAGAAGACCCACTTTAAATCAACTGGAGATGCATGCATAAGTAAAGAGAGCCCATTCTTTGTGCATGTTTGTCCAGTTATCCAAACAGCTTTGATGAAGACGTTTCGTTGGGTGCACTTTATACTAAAATTATAAAAATCATTAAAAATAGATGGAAGTTTTTTCTGTGTATTTTCTCATCTTGATGCTCAAACTATAGACATGAAGTACATAAATATTAGGTCATGTTTCCAATTAGGAACTGGAAAAGTTGAACGAATTTCTTAAGCCATAGAATGATAAATACAATCAATACAACCGGTAATCGAGAATAGGTACCTAGAAATATAAATCTTGTTATGTATGGATGAGTATGAGGAATATTTTGTAATTTGTACTTTGTTTATAATAACCGGGTATGTTAATATACTCATAATGATATACTTGATACATTAAGCAGTGATACGCAATTAAGTTTAGTAAGTTATGAAACTGTAGGAATAAGACGTACACGGTATTGCTTGAAGTGGGGCAACTTGATACGAGTGGTAAATAAATAGGTATGATTCGTATTTGTATTCTATGCCTATTGATAAGTAGTAAATAAATTGTGCTTTAGAATTTAGCGCGTAGTTTAAATAAATTAGCTCACAGTGTGAGTGCGTCAGGCAATCTAAAGTTGAATTTGATGTTAATGATACTTTTAGTTTTAATTACCGTGAATGAATGCTGCCTGGAATATTATATAGAGCTATGGAGTGGAGGATGGAGTGATGCTTGAATTGAGTCATTAATGATACTTACTATGTAACCTGATATGAAAAGCTTTACTTTACGCTAATTACTATCCTCCAGAAAAGTGAAATGTATGCTTTCATCAAAGATAAAATATATAAATAACTTTATGATTAAAGAATCCAGAAAAGTATTTCAAGTTAAAATTAAAAAAAATATACGTATGAATACGTTGAATAATGTATAAATCATTCGAAAAAATAGTTAGGTCTGCGCAGCTTAATACATAGTTTGTAAAAACTTGCTCTAACTATAAATTCTGTTTTTGTGAAAGGTCAAGAGATGTGTTTAATGTACCAAAATATTGTGTGATTAGTGATGCGAAAATCACAAGTAGCTTTAAATCAAGCTAAGATTGCAAAGCAGAAACTACCATAAAGGGTTTAGGATTTTAGAGGCCATAAAAAACTAAAGGTATTAAATTGAATAATTGTCACTTGTTGTAAGTTTGTATGATATAAAAGTGAATTGAATGGAGGAGTGCGAAATGGGTAATTTATTTTTACTAGAGCATACTGACAACTCTAAAAACGTTACCTTCAAGTACAATCTAAAATTGTACCTTTGAAATTTTAAAAGTGTTAGGATATTGGTGTTGATAAAAAAATATAAAAATTATTATACGTATCTAAATACTTCTATACTCATTTTAATAATTGTGCTAAAATGCAGCCGTATTTTATCTGGAATTTTATGGTCTATGGAGAGAAGGTAGTCACTCTCAAGAGGGTTTTTTGGCCGTTGGTTTTAATTCTGGACTATATAAATGAAAGGAATAAAAGTTTCATAAAAATATGTTTATACCTAAGCTAAGGCTATAGGTGAAGTTAATTTATTTTACCGGAAAGATTGAACCTGACTCTGACATTAATTTATACTTGGCTCGGACATGAGTGCAGAAAAATAATGTTTTTGCTCATTAACACATAAATTAAAACACGGAAAATAACTAAAAGAGCATACACAATTTCTCAAGAGTTTCCTAAATATGTATTGGGATTGATTAATCTTCATTATATACATAGAGCTATGTACGTGTTGAGCAACAAGGACGGCCAAGGGCAAAGAGGGTATTACAGTTAGATGATACAATTTAGAAAGTGTCGCCATCAATATCATGTTTTAGTAACGGAAACTGCTTGAAGATACTACGAATCAAGTCCTGATCACGTAAAGACAGTTTAGAAGTTTCTGCCAATATGCCCGAGAGCGACTCCAAAGACGGAGTGTCGCGAATATAGTGATACTTGCAGTGACGCAGAATCGCTTGAATCAACTTGAGGTAGGATGTCCTTCTCTGAAATTATAAAGGAATGTATAATGAATGACAAGTGAATTAAAGGAAATTAAAACATTAAATTACATAGGTACAGGATGCATCGATAAATGAGCTTATGCTGAATAAATAAAACGAGTAAGGAATGAAAGATAAACAAACCTTGTCTCCCGCTAGAAAGTTGGGTAAGCTCTTAATTAAAAGGCGCAGGAGGGCCAAGGACTGCGGAGTGGAGAAGATGTGTGAGGTAGTCTGACAGCTAAAAATATCTGTTGCTAGTTTGATCACACATTGATGTACTGACACAGACACTTCCCAGGAAGAGGTTAGGGGGCAATCTAGTAAAACAGTATAATAAAAACAATTTTACACGTAGGCAAATAAAAAAGAAACGCGAGCTAATTGATTGTACCTTTCGTTTCCATCCAGTCGACCAAACGACTAGTTAGTGTTTTGCATTCTCGGAAGTATGTAATTGCCACTATGGTAAGGTTATCGTAGACGTCATTCACGTTGAACTGAAGGTTGTACGCCAACAATAGCTTGACAAAAGTTTCTGGAAGGACCCACCCAAGTCTGGAGTCATCTTCTTCAATCATGTTTAGCACAGAGACTAGAAAGTCTACACCGAACGTTTCTGCATTTACAACAATAATGAAATTATTTAAAAATTGAAGCAATATAAAACCTAAAATCTGGACAAACTTAGAAAACAAATGCCACCTAGAAGATGGACAGGTAGAGGTTTCCCTCCAGTGAAGAGCACAGTTAGTAGTTCGGCGTAGGCAGCTAACTTGGCAGGATCCGAATCGGAATGAACAACAGCCCTGGATAAATCAAACGAGTCCCCATTAATCTTAATCAAAATTTGAGATGATTTGGTTTACTTACTTGGAAAGATACACAGAAAAGTCAGACTCAAGGATCTTCTTCCGTGCCCTAGAATCTCGAGCGGCTATGGTGCCCAAAACACCCAAAATCTCCCACTGGATGGACCAGCGTCGTTCGTTACGCAAGAAACGGGTAAGAATCCATACAAAGTTCATGTCATCCTCGAGCAGCAGACGCTTCAATATTGTTCTATCCAACTTGACCTTGAATAGTAATTTCCAAAAGTAGTTTAATTTCCAACCTTAATTTTTAATATGTTTAGGTTCAAAATATGAAAGATTACCACGAGTTTATTCAGCTTTCGGAAGAAAGTAAAGACATAGGATGCATTTCGCGAGTCTATCCAAAAACCAGCAGGTGCCTCCTTAAGACGATCAATTAAACCACGAAACTTGTCAGTTCCACTTAGAGCCAGTCGGGGATTTTGTTTTCGATCAGATTCAGGCTTTGCTATTTGAGTCCTCCTTACAGTGGTACTAATTGCTTTCGTGTCATCCGTCAACTCAGATGTAGTGCCATTATCAGTGACCATTGGTTTCCAGTCTCTGCGGGGTCGCGGTCGAGGTTGTAGTTCCATTGTTGGGTTCTTGTAGAGGAACACAGACTCACTGAAACTATCAGAATCAGCAGTAGTGGAGATTTCACTATAACTCTCAGGATGAGGATGTGGGTTGGTCAAAGATGCCTCATGTGCAAAATACTTGGCGCAGGTTAAATCATGCTAAAATGAAAATTAATATGAGATCAATGACATGATTTAAGCAAAAAACTTGAGTTTGAATTGTCTACTGACCTTGTAAAACTTAATGACAGTTTGTACAGTTTGCAAACATGCCAACTTCGTCATCCCAGTCTGGTGGTGAAGCTACGAAATGCAAGGAATAACGATTTGTTTTAATGAACACTTTTTAATAAATGTTTACCTGAATTTAAACATACCTGTATCAGCAACTCATCAGGTATAGGGAAACAATCAAAGCAAACATGACCTTCGTTCTTTAACGAGCAATGACTTGGCTGGATATCTTGCTGACGTACACTTGAAGCTCTTGACACGTTAGTACTTTTGTCCAGTAAAACCTTCTCATTTAGACTTTGTTTAATCGACTCGCCTACAGCGCCTTCCTCTTCCATGTTAAGTAGTGACACTTTACTCTTGCTTCTCTTCCCTGGAACTGGAACCAAGTTTACCTTTGATGAGGACTCATTGTTTTTAAGTGAATCCGAGGGTAAATCCAACACTGACGACTCCACCTCCCCCTCGGTTTCTTTTCCTTGTCCTTCGGGAACATCCCGTTCCACATAATCCACTTCGTCTATCAATTCTAAATCACGAATTTCGTTTTCTACGGGATCCATCACGATTAACAAAACCAACTCGTTACTAAAATTCCAAACAATAAAGCGTTTGTTTGTGATTTATGAATATTTAGTCTGACTAAGAGTTGACAATAAAACAGACTTTTATGAAACATACAAGCGCGCCTGTCATTGACAACAACAATCCGAACTAAAAAACTCAGGTTGAATTATTCGACCACAGACTCGGGGTATATTGCGACCAATAAACGGTATGTAGTTGCAAGCTGATGCGGTGCAAGAGTGATTTTAACTTTTCATTTAATTAGTAAATTGATTACTCCTTAATTTGTGTATCTAGTTAATTTGCGTATTTATTTTATTCCGGTAAATAAATTACATTTACTTTTCAGACGAGTTTATTTGTATTTTGGTATATTGTAATTGTTTATCATTTATTATAAGTATTAACATTAAGCAGGGTTTATAATTAGGAACAACAATTATGCTAAAGAATGCACTTAAACACTTTGTTGGAAGTTGGAAGATGAACTCCCTCAAAACATATTTCTTCATAGATTATCTGCCATCCATCAGCAATAAATAAAAAACTCTATGAACATTTGAATGCATTTTACAGTAGAATTTAAAATGAGCTCGATGGAAAATAAAAGTTAAAACTGGTGTTCTGTAACAGCTTTAAAGACGACTGTCTATAACTTCTCCAGGGTCTTGTAGACTGGACGTACGATCTCTTATAGCCTTCAGTAGTTTTCTTCTAGGCCCCATTTCAATGCCCATCGCTTTGAAATCCTCATCAGTTAAAAGCATAAGAGCCTAAGAAAACGAACGATATTAAAAAATCAATACACTTTCCGATCCCAATTTTCCATAAAGAACACACGAACTTTTACTACATGTTTTAGATACCTCAAGGTCAATCTTTTCACTTGCGAACACAGGAATGTAATTAGTGAGTCCAGCAGCTGCAAGGAAAACTTCAACTGCCCCAAGGTCCCTATCATCCTCTGTTGATTAAGCGAGAGTAATTCATTAGCATATAATTATACTTGGAAATTATGCAAATGGTTTAATTTAGATTTTCCGTTGTAGTTTTTATTTTCCTCTACCTTCGTCTGATGGGTAACCTGCATTTGGCTCACTTTGACTTCCACCAGAGTCCATAGAATCTCTATGCCTCCTAGCACCGTTCCCTATGGACTGGTTATTCTGACTAAAGGTTGGGAACGTGGCTAGCGTAGATGTAATGGAATTTCTGAAGGCCACTGAACCAAATCCCGGTCTGTCGAAAATTGAAGGGATGTTGTGAGGTAGTGCTGAATCGTCAGTGAATCCAGAGTCTGTACCAACCTTAAAACAAAAATGAAGGTAGAAGGTGTTGGTGATGAACACTTTAAAAATGAATTATGCATTTTTTTAATGAGAAGGAAATTCTGTTTACTTGATGCATATAATCTGGCTGCGAAATGGAGCGCGTCATTCCTATTCCTGATATGCTACCTGCCCTCTTGCCTACAGTACCACTACTCCTACTGGTACCGTAACTGATAGAATCTGGGTCTATATTGCTTTGTCTCCCATAGTCATATTCATCTTGTTCGTCTGCTTCATCAAAGAGTCCAGAAATCTTGCCCCGTTTCCCTGGCCCCTTAGAATCCAAGTCATATTTGGGAACGTAAAGTATCTCCGAGTCCCTTCGAAGGCCTGATAAGCTTCTGACGGATCTTTTTCCATCTTCAATTTCTCTAATTTTGAATTCAGAGTCTGGCCTTGTGCCACTCATAGTTTGACCTTTTCCTTTCCTTTGTTGCACTTTCTTGAAGACTCCAGTTGAGCCAGTTAGCTTCCCGTGGCTTATAGTACCCCCTCCACGTCCGTTTTGAGAACTTGCTACGATTTCTGAAGCACATAATCAACAAAATAATTCAACAAGATTATTAAGTAGGGTGACAAATTTGTAAGAGTCTTATATTAAATTGAACCTGAAAACTTTGGGCTTTGTCCATATATAAGTCGGGAGTCTTTTCGCAACGACAGAAATGCCATCGAAGGACGGTGCTCTTGTGCTGGTAACACTGGAGCTCCAATCACTGGGATTCCTTTTACTGTTCCATGCTTCTCCATTTCCTTTCTTTGTTTCATCAACTTTTTCTGTTCTTCCTCCATGATTTTTCTAGCTTTCTCTTGAATTTTATCGAATTCTTTTACGCGTTTTTCCGCATCCTTCATTGATTTTTCTTTCGTACTTCTCGCCTAAATATTTCAATTTAGCATTCATTAAAAATTACACAATATAAAAAAAACATTTTTATGTTTCAATTGAAAAGTATTAATAGTTTAACCTTTTTTGGATCTTTTGTTTCTTCTTTGCCAATGGCAGTGTCGAGGAAGCGTAAAAATATCGTCACGATTATTAATAGCCGCCAGGTCTTTCGCCGTATGAAAATCAATGTCTAGTGCCCACATGTTTACTCCAAAGTTTACCAAGAAGCTTACGCAATTCATGTGACCCCTAGCAGATGCAAAATGGAGAGCAGTATTCCCAAAGTTGTCCGACTTGTCTGGATCACCCCTACAATTTAAAATATTAAATTGTGAAATGCATGAATTATGAATTCTCTTTATAATTTTGATATAAAATTAACAATTTTTGGTTTCTTAAAATTACCCCCGTCCAACAATTAAACGTAATGCGTCCAAGTTTCCTTCAAATGATGCCCACAATGTAGGGGTCATGCCATCTTCATCTTTGCTATTTAGGTCTTTTCTGGTTGCTTCTTTTAACGCGTCCAGGTACCCATCACGGGCCGCTTTGTGGTAACGATCCATTATTTTGTACTTTCCTTAGAACCTTAGAAGACTCGACAGCTTCTTCAATAAGCTTATTTTGAAAACTTTAATAATTTTTAATCATCAAAAATCCGAATGCACTATACTATAAGACTCTGGGTATAGTTTATGCGGAGAATGTAATACAAAAATTGTCAAGTGCGCATGTAACTTAAATTACAAATTACGTCATTCCTGTACATGCAAAACTTATTATTCTCTTCAGACAACGGGTAACTTTAATGACTTCACAAGGAAATTCAATTTAACTCTCCGAAACTTACTAACTAAACAGAATCATTGACTGAAAACAGATAAAAAGTTATGAAACGTGACGTTGTTCAGCGAAATGACACATAATCATAATCAGCATTACTTTCCACATAACATAATGAAAAGGACAGAGGACAGCACAGTCAAAGTCAATCAATTTAATCCAAGCAAATCTTATCATCACTAAGGTCGCTTTTCTTTGTCGTTGTGAAATCAATATCCATTGGGTAAACACTAAAAGCACATCCGTACAAAATGGGTATTTGATGACCAAAATGGAGATGAAATTATTGATATTTTGGCTGATCTAATATAATATTTCGGTGAACTAAATGAACTTGTCTGTACACTACTTGCACAATGGAAGTTCAAGATAAGTTCAATCACAACTGATACTCATGATGACGATAATGATATAATACCATATCGGTTTAATTCCCTTTGACCATGATGGTATCATATTAGTATCGATAAATTGATAAAATTGACATGTTCCAACAACTGTATCTGCACATCATTTTCATGGAAAACCCTATTCCATATTGCAATCTGTAAAAGCTGCATCCCGCAGAAGAGCAAATCTTTGTTCATACACCGAGTTGACCAAATGCCAAAACTTGAGCAGGTATTGTATACCAAAACCAAACAAACAAAAACGTAATCAATTTCGATTGATTGAAAAACAGGTTTTCTAGAGACCGCTAGTCTGCGTCTGCATGTTTTCAAATCCCCAAATGGCCCTAATTATGTGCATTTTCACATTTCTGATTCGGCTAAAAGAATTCTTCTTTAAAATTACTTTGCCCCCACAAACACACTAAACCAACAACATCATTTTCATGGAAAACCCTATTCCATATTGCAATCTGTAAAAGCTGCATCCCGCAAAAGAGCAACTCTTTGTTCATACACCACCAAGTTGACCAAATGCCAAAACTTGTGCAGGTATTGTATACCAAGACCAAACAAACAAAAACTTAATCCATTTCGATTGATTGAAAAACAGGTTTTCTAGAGACCGCTGGTCTGCATGTCTTCAAGTCCCCAAATTATATACATTTACACATTTCTCATTCGGTTAAAAGAATTCTTCTTTAAAATTACTTTGCCCCCACAAACACACTAAACCAACTCCGCACGCGACACCCAGCACAATGCAATGCGTATGCTATACAAATTGTCTTAATCTTAAGCTTATCAAAATTTATTGCTAGTAATATACTCACGCACACGGAAAGATATAGGAAGCTAATATTCATATTCCATGGACGAAATAAAGTTCAACCTCGATTTCAGTGACCTTCCCACCTTCCCACTTGTAGAATAAGCTAAAGTTTTAGTTAATTTACCAATTCAGGGGATGCAAAACAGCAAGACTTGCGTTATCCCTACTCCCTGCGTCAAAATCCCACGTACCTATCTAAATAATTGGTAGACTTTGGCCAATCAAACAGCAAACGTAAACTAGCACAGTCCTGTCCGCGTTTTTGCGTTCAACCAAGCATCACTAAAAAGCCATACAAGTTTCACAATTTTGCTTTTTTAAACACAAAATATTTTTTAAAAGAAGAGTATCTTTTATACACTGTCTATTCAATTTCAATTCAAAAGGTGAAACTCTTTCACACTTTTGTCAAACTTTTTTAATGTTTTAACAACGAGTGAAAAAAGAGTGTGATATAAACCCTTCTTAAGTGTTCCCAATCCCTTAAAAAATGCAAAGCTAGTGACTAGTGATATTCATTACACTACCAAGTCATACACCAACATACATTTTAGCATTGTTTTATTTACGGATCATAATGTAATGCATAAGTATTTATAGCATTGCCGTATGTTCATTGTCTCACTGAAAAAAGGAGACCTCATCGTCATCATCAGTGTTACATGAAGCATTACACTTTTTTAGTTATGTTTGCATCTGATAAAAGGTGAGTTTAAACCACATAAAACAGGTTACGCACATTCTGCCCTCCCTTGAATTTCCCCGTAGCTATTTACCCCCCTCTAAATATTCCTTTTGAATTTCTAATTCACTTTAGCCATTTTTAAAACATCACTTCCTCCAATCAAACCCAAGAATTTAATATCGATACCGGATAATGGCAAAAATACATTTAGTATACAATTTTATGTTGGCTTCAGTAGTTTGCCCCTTTAAAGTAAAACCCCAACGTTTGATCTACAAGAAGTTCGGAAGTATTTGCCAAATGACTAACTTAATTTCAGCTAATGCTAAACACAAAAAGTGATTAAAATTTGGAGATTCTGAAGATATCATATTGAATAGGGCAAAGTCTAGGGGCTATTTTGTAGGGGGCAAATTGTACGCCACAAAAAAGGGAGATGAACGAGAGAGATCGCGAGCAAAGAGGAAACAGGTGCGAATAATAGAAGAGCTTCACTCATATAATATTCTCCTCTCCCTCAGTGATGAAAAAGGAAGTAATTTTTTTTTCTCAACAATGAGCATGGGTAACAATACTGCATGAAAGGTTTATGCACCATATGGCCATCAACCTGAGAGATAAGCATTCGTACCAGAACAGCTATAGTTACATACAGAGCAGGTCGATGCTTCCTGTGACAGAAAAAAAGAAGATTTTTTTTAAGCCTGAGTAAATGAAGTCAAGACAGGGTATGAAATAAATGACGAGTCTGGGTCTGTGAAGTACAAGCCGAAAGGAGTAAGCATGACTCATGATACCAACCCAGTATTACTATCACACTAATCATTTTTGCATTTGCAATGTATTTACGTTAAAAAACTGTTGAAAAGAGATATGCCACTTATGAACTTCGGAGAGAATATCAGAAAGCTTCATTTCAACCAAGCGGATCATGTTGTTGAGATTCTTTTTTTTACCGTATGGGAGATCGAAATACGTCTGTGATTATTATGATGCATTCGAATTTCAACTTTAAATTTTGGATACCATTTAAATGAATGATTAAGGTGATCTTATGCCCATTATTTTGAAACTCCGAAGGAGCCAAAATTAAATTTTTCTTTCTGGGAAGCCTGAATACCTGCAACCTTCATACTTTGCACACATATAATACTTGATCTTCTGTACAATGTACAATCCTTGCAAATTTTGAAAAATTCCAACGTAGGGAACATAATTTTTCGGGGGGTCAAAGTTACAATGCTACTTGTGTACATGCCGAAATTTATTACGCCAGAACCTGAATTATTGTAACCTTAACAATTTAAAATACTAATACTAGTTGGCTTCTTCTACAATCCCTGCAAGTATCAAAGCATATTAAATGCACAATGTTTTCACTAGAATTATGTACAGACTACAAATTAAAATGAATAATTTAATTTTACTGATAATAATACGAACGATCAGATGAAGTATCGCTGAGAAGTTTTACTCACCGCTAC
>JAANSQ010001627.1:0-14431 GCA_036850885.1 Lepidocyrtinus dapeste
TTCAGATTTGCTTGTATAATAAAACCTTCTGTAGTTTAACCATCGTTCTTGCATATTTCACCGTACGCTATCATTAACACGCTTTCAATGCTATTTTAACCCTTTCATTATTAAGCAACGAGTAAAACATTTCTTGTTAAATATACAGGACTCGAGTATGGGCCGTTATGGTTATTATGGGAATAGTAATGGTCATGGGGGACGTCCAATGGGAATGTCTGCTTCAGCGTCTATGGAAAATAACAATGGTCGTATGTCGTCTAATGGTTCATACTCTCTTTTACCAAATAAATATTCCCTGGTTGGAAATGGAATGGGGAGTCGGTCGGCTGCTGCAAACAGTAATTTACATGGCGTAGGTGGCGTGGGTGGGGGAGTTAGCGATCCTATGATGAACCCTCATCATATTCCAGGAACATACGATTATTCATTTGGAAGTAACGGCTTGGACCCTATGGATGGATATAGTAGCGCAGCATTAAATGCATCTGACCCTTACGGAGATGTCCAATCGATGCGGGCTCCTTCCAGGGTTAAAATGGCTTCTACTGCACAGGCTGTTCATTCCTTGAGAAACAAATATTTTGAACCTCAAAGAGTAAAAATGGGATATTCAGATGATGATGACATTGGTATTAACCACCCATCTGAATCGTCTGCGGGAACCTCTGAAGATGAAGAGGACATTGCTGCTAAACAGGAGGCTTTGATGAAGGCAGAGAGAAGGGCAAGTCAGATTAGCAACAAGTCGCCTCAGGGTTCCTTAAAGGGTGGAAAAAATACTAAAAGGTTAGGAAAAAATAAATTAATTCTTAAATTCTCCTAAAGTGCCCCACAGCTATACAAAGGTTTTAGAAAAGGAATAAAGTGGAACCAATTATATTTAGACTTCCGCAAGAATATACAGTCTACAGGGTAGACAGAGTTGAACTGGATCCTGGGGCGCCATCGCCGGAAGAACTTGCAGCAGCGGCAAAGAAGAAACGAGGCGAGGTAGACAGTGCTGGTTCCAACTCAAGAGATTCTGGCGTTAGCATTGGAGCCGGAAGTGTGGGTAGCGTGCACACGGTAAGTAAAACTAATAGCTTCAGTTATGCTTTAAGTATTCGCTACACTATTTCCCTTCAAATGCAGCCACCTGGAGAGAAGCAACAGTCAGAGGACCAGCCATCTCCTTCTGCCTCAGTGGAAGACCCACAGGACGATGGGGAAAACAATAATGTTACAGATGAAGCCAATGCCGAATCAAATGGTAGCAACAGCTCCGAGAGAAACTCTGGTGGGAAGAAGATACCTGCTGAAAGAAACTCTAAACGAAAGTCTGCCCTGAAGTCTTCAAAGAAAAACGGTTCTCCTTCAACAAATGTAAAAGTAGTTCATCATGCACTTGATGTAGACGATTCTCTTTCCCGGAATTGGAAAAGCACTCCAGATGTGGCATCAATTGGGGACGATTATGAACCACGGATGTCTAATTATCGGTGAGTTTTTCCAGAGCAATATTTCATGATTACGCTTGAAATGTGGAAAACGCTTGCATGCGTGGATGCGTGCATTACGAATTTGAATGAGGACGGTTTTCAAAAACTTTAGCCGAACGGGAAAAGCTTGTGAAAAAGATTGCATCGTTTCATTCCTTAGCCCGGAAAAGGTATTTACGCTTGCACCACCAACAAAGTATAATGCCTACTACCAACGTATTAATTAAGTATGATCTAGATATTGAGTAATTTACTCGAGTTGTTGTAGGGGAAATACATATTTCATTTAAGCATAACGTATTCCCAACTGCCGTTTTGTATTTTCTCTTGCTTTGAAGGTAAAGCGCTAGAGATAAAGGCTACTTAACCCATACAAACACTTACGCAAATCTTCATCATTTTCAATATTAATCTACTGGAGCACGTAATTGTTATAAAAAGTAGGGCATAAGAAGACGAAAATGGAACGAAAGTAAAATTATGCTTTGCATAACGTTCCTATAAAATTGTAGACAGAGGTCTATCTCATAAAATGACATGGTTAAATGAACAAAGTAGAAAAAATGGGACACTGTCAGGTGTGAAAAATGAAGGGATTGACAATGACATAGCGTAACACATTTTTCATTGTGCAATTACTCGATACATTTTTGCATTCACATGAATGAAAAACCAAACTATATTCGATGCTGATGACATTGTACTCATAAAAATTTAGTAAAATCCGAAACCGAAAGCTAGCCCTTTTATGGCACGAGGTCGGACGACTCGCTATCTTCCTTTCATACTGGTCGGTATAATTTCTCTGGTTGTTTGGGTTTAATTTGTGTTTTTTGAGTTTATATCCATACGAATGCAATGAGACGAGGCATGAGTTCAGTCACATCCGTTAATAATTTATTGAAGAGAATAATAAATTGGCCATGTGAGTATGCTACGTATAGGCGCTTCTCCCAAACATTTTGGAAAAGTTGATGAAAGAGAATAATAAATCGGCCATGTGAGTATGCTACGTATAGGCGCTTCTCCCAAACATTTTGGAAAAGTTGATGAAATAGGAAGGTTATTAAAAAGAGACAGCAAAGAATCACGTTCATTATAGAATTTTCAATTTAATATCAATGCTTTTACTTTCTATTGTTTGCGTTTGATGTCAACCGACGTTAGACTATTTTACTGTTTGTGGAAAGGGAAGGCTTCACAGTAGTTTATTTGCTTCTGGAACGTATTGTTGTTAAACTTTGAGTTGAGAAAATTTTCCCAAAGTTTTGTTTCTGGAAACAATACGTCACAGGTTGTAATTTTAATTTGCCAATCTGAATTACATAGAGATTACATGATTGGCAGCTAAGCAATTAGAACAAAGCAAGCTGATATTCTTTTGTTTCATGTGATTTACCTGTGTGTGGTGAAAGCAAAGCCAGACAATGTGTTTTGAGTGTTGTTTCCCATTGAAACTCAAGTCATTTCGGGAACGTCGGAGTTCGGTGAAAGTGAGCACCCCGGTGATTCAGTTTCATCCAATTAGTGAGCGTGAACAATTGTTCGCCAAGAAGCTCTGTTGGATTCCCATGCGAAATAATGAGAATAACAATACTTGGCAGAATAATAACAACAACAATGATATCAGTATCAAAAAAGTTGGACATGCCATATCACTCGAATGCCCTCAAGAGTCTAGCAAAAAAATAAGTACAGAAAGCAATCATAATCTTGATGATGGAAGCGGCAGGTAACCTAACACAAAACATTTTTGTTTGTCGTGACACAAACCTTTATCTTTAGATGCTATCAAAAAAATATTATTGTCCTTCGACATTCAGTTCGAGAATGTCATTCTATAACAAATACAAACACTTGACGTGCTCATTTATTTTTCCTTATGGTTTAGCCTAACCTGGAATGGAATGTAAGAGAAAGCTAATTTAGCAGTCCCATAGGCGAATACATTCTTTCATCTGAAATTTCTCCTTGATCCTAATTCATTGACTTATTTACGAACAGATGTTATTTCATATTTTAACCAAGTCTGGCCCAATGTTCCAAATTCACTTTCATTCAAGTCGGATAACTAAATATTGGAACTAGATCAACATATTTACCCTCAAAATCTTTCGGAATTCGATATTGATTTCAGATTACATTTAATAATATGTAGACAAAATTTACGCAGGAAATATCTTAAGTGTTTCGAATCGACACTTTCATTCAAGTCAGATAACTAAATATTGGAACTAGATCAACATATTTACCCTCAAATTCTTTCGGAATTCGATATTGATTTAAGATTACCTTTAATAATATGTAGAGAAAATTTACGCAGGAAATATCTGAAGAGTTTAGCATCGAAAGGGAATGTTATTGCTATATAGTCCACCTCATCCAGACAAAGTTTTGATATTGGTCTACATTGAAGAACTTTGAATTCTGCTGGAATTCCAGAATCAGGAAGTTATATGACGTATCAACTGTGTCATAATTTGTAATTCATTATGATTAATTGAATTTATTATATTTTAACCTAAATTAAGAAACAAAATGTCCCACTGCAAATATTAATCTGCAGATCTCTTTGTAGTACCCACGTGCATAAAACTAATGAGGAAATTTCGTGTCCAAATTCAGAGATATTTTTAGACACACCTAACATATCAGACCCTTAAAAAGTGGAAACTTTGTGACTCAACTGAAGTCTTGGCAAGCAAATTTTTTCCTTCAAGCTTTTTATAGCCGAAGGTTAAAAAGTTTTCCTCTTGATTCGTAGAAGTAATTAGCACGTAAGGTCAGTCTATGGGACATAACTTTTTCTCCTTTTCATGTAAGGAGGACTTTAAATTAAGCACGTGTGGAACCAGGTTCAGACCATTTAGATCATGTACAAACTCAATTCTTTTCTCGCCTAGCAACTCTTTCACAAGTTGATCACTTTTTGCATGCATACACAATAATTCACATTAAGTTACAAACGAAATGGATTCTTTTCCTACACTAAGCATTTGTTTTTTCCTTTTTGCATTTTGATTTATGGACTTTTCTCCCTGATAATCTCTATTTTGCATTACTCTCAACCATAGTCGGTATCAGAAGAAATCGTATGTACTCATGCAATCATTATAATTCCCGTTTCTCTGCCCTCTTTTCAAAGAAAAGGGAGAAAGTTTGAAAGTAGAGTACACAAAAAATACTTACATAAAACTTATGAACCCACTGCACTCCAAATACAATCATTATTCATCTAAAATATTAACCGTCTATACTCTAACGTATGATGATGAACACCTTTAAGTTTATGAGAAAGGGAAAAGCAGTCTGAAACCATCAATGCTCTGTTAATGTTTCACCGGAAAATGCACAGCAGTTTCCTTCCCACAGATTTTAATCTAGATAAACCATTTTGTTCTAACGTTTTGCATTGTTGCAGCAGGTTTGATTGATTACTTTAACATTAGAGTTGTTTGAAGCTTGGTAATAACTCCTTTACGTTGTTCCTAAATTGTAAAAGAAAAATTTCCATTCGATGAAAATTTTCCATTATCATTATCGTTCATCTAAAGGGTTTAACCAGGCTTAGCCAAGGTCGCAGCCTTTACTCCATCCACTTTCGTTATTTTTTGCCTTGATGAAATTTGCACCGTAAAGGGTATAATGAATTCGGTAGTGCGGTGGTTCTGAAAAATATTATGTGTATCGTTCAATGATTCGTAAATTCCACAACTGCCGGAAAGTTTTCTAAAGGACGAACTCAAGGATACCTATAGAGCATACTACAAAAATCTGAATACTTAAGCTCGTAATCATAACTATGTTGTGAAAGAAAACCCAGACACATCATACCTACCTACTCAAAAAATTATGAGCAAAGGCCTTTATGAAGTCACAATAAATGTCCTCGTTAAATGTATGGAATAAATAAAAACAATTCATTTCCATGCTCAAGGTTAATATCCAGGAAGTTGGTGTAAATAGTCAAAGGTAAATACATACTTGCTCTACCGTAACCAACTTTCCTCAAGTAGGGTCACACTTGATTTTTGTTTCATGACCAAAAAATAAAAAATCAGCTTCAAAAGCTGTAGGTGGTAAAAGCAAATCTAAAGAAAACTTATACCTGGTCTAATAGTGCATTTATAAAATTCCAGTTCCAACTACTTACCTTTCCATTAAAGTTAATAGTGTTAGCATAGGTTTTTGGTCACCATTTCACTCGAGCAAGTTTCCATAATGGTGCACTCATACCTAATTATAAATAACGATGAGTCACGAATAACATGAATGCAACAAAAAAAACTTGTCCAGAATTTTAGATTTTAACTTGACTGCATAAGACGGAGCGTATCAAGTGATGATGCAATTCCTACTTGCTAATGCCATTAACATTAATAAAAAATTTAAACTACAAGTCTCATAATTTGTTTTCTCTCCGATTGCCTATGCGATCGTGTAGCCGCATGTCTACAGAGCACTCTGCTCTTGGCGGTGGCGGAGGTGTTCTTAGTCACGATATCATTAGCACATCTCCCTACCACTCAACTACTGCACTAAATGGAGCTACGGATAATTACATGATGCTCCACAGAAAACCAGTGCTGGCTGGAGGACGTAGACAATCTTTAACCAGACCTATGGAAGAACTAGAGAATAGGCAACTACAAGAAATTCAAGCAGAACAGCAAGGACGTTCCTCTAGACTTGAGTATCATCAACCGCTTCACAATTATCATCACCCTAACCACTCCCAATTTCAATCAGGCTACGGTAGCATGCAATCAATTTCAAGTGCTGGGCTTGGCCAATTAGGTGCTCTTCATCATCACCATGAGCCGGAACATTTTCATAGAGTAAGCTCCATGCTTGACATGGACAAAGCTCCACCATCCCGTGAAAGTTCAGCAGGATCTGGAAATACGTACTCGTTACTTCATCATGAAGCACCTCTACATAATCTCCACCCTTCTGCTTTATCCTCGCATATGAGATCTTCTAAATCTACGGGAAACCTACTTGGCCCAGACGCAGATCCATACAGGTCCAGAGGAGGTAATCCATATTTTGATGTTATGGAACACCCAGGCTCTCCTGGTAGGAGAATGATGCAGAGTCGGCTGGCCAACCATCATTTAGTTGATTTGGGTAATTCAACCGATGACATGGAGTTTCCGATGACCCCCCAGTCTGAGAGTTCTTCCAATACTCTGCCGAAACAGAGTAGAGGTTTGATCACAGGAAGAATGAATTCTAAAGTCGTGCCCAAAAAAATTTACAAAGGGTAAGTTTTACTATAAACTATTTCCAGTTTACTAATCTGATACACCCTATCTGACAGGAAATAATTAAATTGTTGATTGTTCCATGTCATAGCTCGTTTCGAGAGGTGAATGCTCGAAGCAAGGCTGAAAAAATGGGAGCGATCAATGCTGAACTATTCCCTTTAGATTTGAAGCCACTAAGTTCCCCGAAGCATGCTTTGCCAGCGGCCCTCTTACAGGTTCAGGCATCCGACTGGTGAGTACAGCTTTATCCAGACGTGATTAAGTGTAACTTCTAAGAAACAAGTTTTTGTGCAGCTTTTGTGAAATATGGTTCTCCTACTGTCGTCATTGTACTCAAAAGAATGAACCACAAATAATTTTCCATGTTTCTTGTTTTTGCATTTCCTTTTGAAATGATTCGTGCAGTGAGAAATTATTGGCTGAACAAAAGCTTGCTTTATATTTATATTAATTTATTGTACATGAATTTTGTTTTCTATGAAATAATAGGGAAACTAATGTAGATGGGTTTCGTCAACTCGTTCGCCTGGCACGGCACCACCCAGAATTTCTCAGATCTGACCTTCACAACGTAAATATGAATGCACTGAGACATGTAATGAATTTACGATCTCAAGTGTGCCGAGCGGCTATACTGTTCTTCAGAGAACTGTTTATGAACCTCGGAAAAGCCATGGAACATGTAATGCATGCATTTCTTTTCTTCAATTAAGCTTTGTTCTTTACACATTTTCTAGTTGACGAAAATGATGCCATTTGAAGAAATTTTTGTTTTTGTTGCTATCAAACCACCCACGCACATAAAAAATCATTAAGTGCAAACGTTTTACCGTGTACTTTATCAACTACAGGATTCAGAACGAGTCGCGGAAAAGCTGTTGGATAAGGCCGCAGACACGAACAAATTCATTCGAGAGGATAGTGGGAAAGCTTTAGAAGCTCTAGTTTTAAACGTCAGTCCTGCAAAAGCCCTCACATGCTTGGATATGTATGGAACTAGGTAAATGTAATTTTCATTAGTTTCATATCTCAAGATATAATCTTTTGCCAACATGGACGCAAAAAAAACATATCTGGAAATGTAGAGTTTGACATGAAATGGGTTATATATAGCCGGATATCCGTAGTAGGGGTGGATTGAGACTTTTTGTTTAAAAGTGTAATTTTTGGGTTTCCTTAGGCACAGGAATCCTGCAGTAAGAAGCATGACGGCGAGAATGACTACAAAACTAATAGAAAAACTAGGAGCTGATAGGAGTTTGACTGAAGTACCCGAGAGATTATTACCAATGCTTTGCAGATTTTTGCAAGAAGGTAGTTTGGACACAAGGTGAGTTGAATGTCAATGACATCACTTGAATAAAAATGTGAGCCTCAAACTGTGTAAAGACACTAGGAAATGATGATATATTGTTATTTTAGAATGTCAGCAAAGTTAGCGTTCTCAGTTTTAATGGAGAGTTCTTCCTTCGATACACAACTAAAGAGACACGTCCCAGCAGATACACTTCGACACGTCCAGAAGGCAATGAAGGCAATCACTACGAAGTCGTAAATCAACGGACCTAATGTTTCTTACCATTTTTACGATGCACATTAGAAAATTATTTACAGTTTGTCCTGTCCTGTAAACTGTAAGAATGTTCAAGCATGCTAAATGAGTTTAATTGTTACTAATAAGCAAAATTGTTCTGGCAATTTTTTTCCTGAACTGTACCTTAATATTGCAATTGAAATTGAAACTGCGACTGTGAGTAGAACTGTGCTCCTATGCCATATTATATAGTGGTAGTAAGACAAATTGTCTCTTAATCTCTATGGATACCCCAGACGCATGACTAAGGTGCTATGTATGAACAAAAGGTGATATGATAATGTCCACTTAAAATAATTGTCTGCTAGTTGAGTCGTAATTTTCTATTTTAAGAATTTGGTCATCCTTTTTTATTCTTTTCGTTTGCCTTAGCCAATTTACCAGCTTTAAATCATTCTGAACGATAAAACAAAAAGTTATTGAAAATTTAAATTTTAGCTCATGATGAATATATTATCTAAAATATTTCTGGATCTTTAAACGATACACTAAGGTCCATTTTATACTTCTCTGGTGACTTTGAAAAATTGTAGATTATCAGTATTCTGTATATAAATTTTAAAATTAAAAAAAATCGCGATGACGTCTTATTATCTTCTTTACTAACTAAAAAGTAACCCTAAATTGTAAGCATATTAAACCATAACTAAAGTTATCAACTAACCTAATTAAAATCTTACCGTATGATTTAGCTGTTAATTACCATACCTTCTTGAAAGTTAAAAATGTTAGATTAAAACGTGATCAAATGAACAATTTTAATTTTAAAAATTTAACAAGTGTACATAAACAAGTAAACCAGAAATTAAAAATGATGCATGAAAACTACATATTACCTAACTAACCTGATTATCTTGAATGAACTTGTGTGAAACTGAAATCTGGAGTGATAACTGGAAACCTAAGAAATACCTCAGAATTCTATTGTGACATAAATCGTTATGTGGCTAATTTTTCGATTCGATCGTTATAAAGTTTTTAAAAAATAGTTAGTTAAGCCAACAATCGAAATATATAATAGATGTTTGGACCGTTTATTGTTACATTTGAAGTAAAGATTTCACTAATTCAAAATTATTGAATATAAATGTAAATCTGTCGCGATGCTGAAATATAATTCTTAAGAAGGATTCAAAACTTACTAATAATGGTTTAAGCTATGAACCTCACATTTGTTTTACATAATTTAAAAAAAATGCTAATGGACAAAAAATGGAGATGTAAAGTTTTTAGGACTCTGATTTATCTAGCATTTCTATTATGCATTATTTAAAGTAGTTCTCCACCTATAGTACATATTAAGATAAGTCTCTCGTTAGGTGTAAATAGTTAATCAATGATTAAATGGATATGAATAAATAATTCAATTTAAATCCGATTTAACAACTCAGCTACTCAGCTCAGCACTAGCATTCCTTCAAAATCCTCTGGTCAGCTTGCATCCAAAAGACCCTGCTCTACTATGCTCTAACTAAAGCTGTTGAGCATCTTATTCTTAACGCTAAGTTTCTGCTAGCCTTTGTTCATGATCCACTACCATTGAGTTTGGATGTATGGGGGCAATGTGAACATTTTGTGTGGTTGACTAAAAGCTGCCAAGCCAAATAAGCCAATGTCAGGGAAATTCTAGCGTGGTATTGTTCAATTCTCAGCCTGCACGCCTGGTAGAAGCCGTATTTCACTATTTGCACTCTTCGTAAAGGTAAGCTTCATAACTAATTTAAAACTACAAAAATAAAAGAGTTTAACACTGAATAAACAGCAGTTTAAAGTAGTAATTAAATAGTTCAGTGAGGAACTTGTTGTGGTGTTCACTCTGCTATAAGGTTTACCATTTGAATTAATTAGTTACATATTTTTTTTGTGCAGGAATAAAATCAACCACAGTTTGTCAAAATGAAGGCTAAAGGATTGGTGAGTATTGAATAAGTTAATATGGCATAATAAAGTTTTGACAATTTGCTTTTAAATATAAGTATTTTTAACACTGATTTTAGTGGTTCTAAAATATTATTGTTTGGATTTGTTTCATAGCTGAAGCAATATGAGGTTATCGGCCGTAAACAGCCGACCGAGAAGGAGAAGAACACTCCTCTGTACAAAATGAGGATTTTCGCCCCGGAGATCATCGTGGCCAAGTCCAGGTTTTGGTATTTCCTTCGTCACTTGAGAAAATTCAAGAAAATGACTGGCGAGATCGTCTCAGTCAAGGAAGTAAGTTGAATGAATAGCAGTGATTTAATTTTTGTATAATACCTTTTGCTGAAGGGATAAGACTCAATAGTTGGGTTTCAGTATATACTTATTTCTTATCTAACATTTTTAATTGCTTTGTTTAGATTCCAGAAACCTCACCAACTAGAGTTAAGAACTTCGGAATCTGGTTGCGATATGACTCAAGGTCTGGAACCCATAACATGTATAGGGAATACAGAGAGTTATCAACTGCTGCGGCTGTAACTGCATGTTATCGGGATATGGGAGCTCGTCATCGTGCCAGGGCCCATTCTATCCAGGTAAGGTTTCCGGCACATCATTATTATTGTAATTATTTTGAATGTATAAACTTTATTGTTACTAATCAATATTTATATTATTTCCAGATCATCCGTGTGGAAGAGGTCCCAGCTTCAAAATGCCGAAGACCACAGGTGAAGCAATTCCACGAATCCAAGCTTCGCTTCCCCTTGCCCAAGAGAATCGAGCAAAAGAGAACTTTGCCCAAATTCTCCTACGTTCGTCCGAAGACCTACTTTATGTAATTTCAATTTTTATTTGGTTTGAAAATAAAGTCTTCACGAGCGATTTATTACAGAATTAATTGGATAAATGTTATCGTCTTTCCTTATTCATAATATTTTGCAAGCCAAGACGAACAAATCTTCATCATCAAAGTTACATTCTGATGTGAGGCTTATCCATGTCAAAATCTGAACTTGATTTTTTTGTTAACTTTGGCACAATGACAAGTTTTCATGGTACAGTGTTCTTGGACTTCATGTTTTGGTTTTTTTAAAAATAAGTTCCATGTAATCCTCTAAAAATTTATATGACTTCAAAAGAAGAGTGAATTAGAAATTAGTCTTGACTCAGGAGTCTGGAATTTTTTCTTCCTATTTTCATAACACTGATAACCTTCTTTTGCTGCGTCGATTACATTTTGTATATATGCATGGGAAAAAATTTACCAACATCTTTTCAAAATTTTCATGTTTCTGAATTACATCATTTCATAAGAATTTTTTTGTCTTCTAAAAAATTAATGGAGAAATCATGTCCAATCCAACAATTTTTTGAGGAATGTTCCTTGTTATTTGGTAACTAATTATTTCGAATTAGTAGTTCATTTTCAGTCCAGAGAGAGTACAGAGTACCGGAGCAACATTAAATTATATCTTGTTGCTGTTCGAGATAAATGCGTCATAATCAAAATGTTGCAAGGGATATCAATATTGTGTCAAATTGCGCTGGCAATAGTTACGATCAGTCATTTGACGCACATTCCTGGTACGGTGACCTCCGAGCCTGAGCGTCATTTTGTGGAAAGGATTATTCCACGTATAACAAACGCCGAAACAAAGGAACTTTCAGTAACTAACAAAATAGTTGCATTATTACCATTACACCTCGTAATAAATTATTAATGAGTTAAAATAATTAGATTTAATAATTATTCTATTTGTAGCGTTTTACTAGATGGGACAACGAATCACATCTCGAGGAAATGGGAGCGAGCAAAGAAAACATTGGTATTCAGCCAGTCATGTTTTTATTTGATTGGAAACATCTTAAAAATTTAAATGGTACCTAGTTAATTGAGTTTGTATGTGCACGAATTGATGAAATTTAAGTATTGAATATTGATATTGTCATTTTAAAGGATTGACTGTTAGAAGATTAGTAAATTGTTCCGAGAAGCATACACACCTCCAAAATAATTTTTGTCTCATTTCGCCCCTTCCTGTATGTCTGTCTAAAAGCAAGGATTGCTTACCTATAAAGTAAAATAACGGTTCAAGCAGCATCTTATCAGTGCCAATCTTATCAAAAATACCAAGACCAAGTTATCCTTCATAATAATTTTTCTGACACGGAATTTTTAGGACTGAATCATTTTCTGACAAGTCCAAAAAGAATGTGTACGCATGTTGTTGCGCCGATAAATCGTACGTGAATACTACGCGTGATGAACAGGAAGATAAGCTTCCGCGGCAAATCAATGTCAAGGAAGTTCGCACGAAGTTCGACAGGAACTCCAACTTTTGCGTATGCTTGGCGATTCGGAAAGCATCCAAAGAATTACAGTCGACGTATACAGAGGCTGACGCAGAAATAAATAACGATGAAAAGAACAACGGTTATCCTGAGAAAGTTAGCAAGCCTATTCCCACGTCAAGCAAAGGTAGTATAAAAAACTTAATCAAGCCAATATTTACAACGACCCAAGGGTAACCTTTTAACCAAAATTTTTAATTTATATAAAGATCAAATAGCAAGTCATGATCTGTGCCAAGTTTATGACCACCGTAAGATCAAGAGAAGCACCATATCCAACCCTATGATTTATCCAACATTTCGCCATATTAACGAGCGGAAACGCCAAATGAATTCAAATTTCGAAGTGAAGATGGAGGGTGGGGCACAAGAGAGCAGCGGAAACTGGTCCAGTCGTTTTAGTAGCGGCTATAGGTTTGATGACATTCGTCATCGCCGAAGAAGAGAAATACATGTTTTGATGACAAGATACCGTAAGAAGAGATCAAGTCCTAAATATTTATGGGGAAGACCTGCCCGAAGATCGAAATATTTTCGCAAAGGTATCAAAATTTCAACAACCAGGGCACAAGAGAGCAGCGGAAACTTGTCCAGTCGTTTCAGTAGCGGCTATAGCTTTGGTGACATTCGTTATCATCGCCAAAGAAGAGAAATACATGTTTTGATGGCGAGATACCGTAAGAAGATATCAAGTCCTAAATATTTACGGGGAAGACCTACCCGAAGATCGAAATATTTTCGCAAAGGTATCAAAATTTCAACAACCCCTCATACTTTTCTAAACGTTTCATTTACAGGATATACCGAAAAACGAATAATAACTACTACAAAGAAGCCTCGAAGTAAACCATTAGGAATGACGGAAGCGGATATGGATTTTGTATACGGCAAGAAAAAGCCGAAGCCAAGGTTTGAAGCTGTTCTTGGAGGGTGGTCATCACAATTCAAAATAAGGATAAATTAGAGAAAATATCATATTAATACCACCATTTTGAGAAGTATTTCCTCAAACGTACGTTCAAAGCAGATAAATAAATTCAACGACCGAGCAACACCAATTTATTTAATCATACAACATTTTGTTCGATTTGCATGAACTAAATGGAACTAATTTTCGAGATTAATATTAAGACTAAGACGAGTAAAAATATGCGCACCTGGTATTCTTTCCGCCGTCTGCGAAAGTGATCTTTTTTTGGGGAATTAATGAGCGATGCGAATACTCAATTTAAGTTAAAACGTTCAGATTTAGCTGGGCATGAATTGATGGGTTTTGGGTTCATACAAATGGTTGACCTTGGATTGGTCGGTTGTAAATACAACGGGATTCGTCATGCATTAACTTAATTGTGAGTAGGATTTGGCTTCCTTAAAAATCATGAATGGGTTAAAGGGGATTTAAAAACATTAAAACTAACCAAATGAATTTACAAAATCGAAAACTTGCACTGGGAAAATTTATTATAATTTGCCTCACAAGTTTAAGGGAGAATCTGTTATTTACGTAATTTCTAAAATATTCGTTCAGATTATCTCATTGGTTTACATTCCTTATTGCATAATTTAAAGTATTACTCCATTATATTCTGAAACAAAGGGATAGAAAAAAGGTATCGTTCATGGAACCACTGCAGTGGGGCGTAAAATTTCTTCCATGTTATCGTTTTTAGTGAGCAATGAATTTCACACACCAGGAACTTGCTATGGATGGATAATTTCGTTTTCATATGCTCATAAAATATACATATGAACATGAATTTAATGTGTATCCAAAGGGCATACTTGCTAGAAGAAATATTTTTATATCAAAA
>JAANSQ010001628.1:0-14429 GCA_036850885.1 Lepidocyrtinus dapeste
AATACTCAAATTAGCGGCAATGGGGGTATGATTTTTGCGATATTCACCCTCCTAGTAGTATTTTGTACGGAGAACATAATGCGTTTGGCGTTGTCCATTTTTCATAATATTGCTTGGTTAAGGAATAATTAGCAGTCAAAGTTTTATAGTGGCGAGTCGGTTATTTTGAAACTGTCACTATTTACACCCACTTTGTACTTACCATAAGATGCAACATAATTGGCAATTGGTTAGTAATTATTGCAATTTAAACGAGACGAATATCTTTACACACAGGCGGAAAAATCTATTTTTTGTGATTTTTTAATGCCGACTTCAGGAATTTTTATAAAATCAGCGTATCTATTCGGGCAAAAAATGAATGTGCAGGAAGATAGGTAGAATGGAGTTTTAGCAAAAAAGTTTCGTTGCAAAACTCCCTGTACTTTTTGAGAAACTTCAATTCAAAAAAAATGCATGTTTACTCCCGTTATAGTGGCATGCCAAAAATGCTAAATGACATAATTACGTGCTTTAAAGCTTAACTACATATTTAAGGCGGCTTTAGTTAAACTTTCTTGCCACTCACAATATTTAGGTATGCTTACCAGTACGTAGTACGTAATTGAAGTAGGCATTAAAAAATCATAAAAATTAGATTACTTTTTTTCCGTCTGGTTTAAATTGCAATAATTACTAACCAATTATGTTGCATCTTATGGTAAAACTACAAAGTTGATGTAAATAGTGAAAGTTTCAAAATAACCCACACTCCACTATAAAACTTTGACTGCTAATTATTCCTATTATGAAAAATGGACAACGCCAAACGCCATGAAGGAGGGTGAATATCGCAAAAATCACACCCCCATTGCCGCTAATTGAGTATTGGACTAGCGTGCGTACTGCGTAGCGTCGTACAGTTGTCTTTGTTCATTTACATCATTTGCATATATTAGCTCTCATTGTCTCATTGAGTAAACCTGGATCGCTGGATGAGAGGGAGAAGAGCAGAGCTTGTTCTTTACTTTGCCAAAAACCGGAAAACCTAAGTTATTACGTCGTCGACTTCGTGCGCTCCTAATGCATAACTGAACTCAACTTTTGATCTTTTGATTTTTTGAACATTTGAAGGTATGTAAAAGTGAAAAGCTACTAATTTTGCGTGTTTTTATAACTTCCGAGATATTGAAACAGCAATAATTGTATTAATAGGAAAGTTGACACCATGGCTCCAGTAAAAAAGTGCCCTACAGATAACTTACTGGAAAGTTTGAACGTGCAGCGAATGGAGAAAATGGAGAAGCGACAAGCTGAAGAAGACCGCTTAGTGGGACCAAAACTGCTTTCATTAATCCAACAACTGGACTCGGTTCCTTCGAAGGATCTTACCAAACCTTCGGACCCACCGGAAATAGTCTTTGCTAAAATCCAGCAGCGTTTCTTAGAAGAGAAGCGGCAGATTGAGGAACGTCTCAAGGAGGAGGCCAAGCGTAACAAGAAGTTCCTGAAGACCCTAATTGAAGTCCAGGAGGAAGATCTAAATTTGAAAGTGATCCTATGGAATAGAATGCTCCAGACTAGAACTGACCTAATTGCTGTCATCTCCAAAAGTGTCAGAGACAAACTGATTTCGAAGAATGACGCCACTGGTCTGCGAAAATGCATTAAAGACAATAATTGGTCTCTTCAAGAAGCTGGAGCACGTCGAAGGAAGTTTACGAAGAAATTTCTGAGTGAACTGCAGAATGCGGGTGTTCTTAAATAGGTACTCACACAATCATTAATTATACTTATTTATTGACTCTGTACTAGGTACTTAACATTAGAAAATTGTTTCTAAACAAATGATTGATTCTTCCAGGTTCATCTTTTCGCGAAATGAAGACCAAGCGACTGAGCCTCAGAGAAAAGATTTGATGTTTTTATATGTTATTATTTGCTTATTGTTTGGTTGAATAAAAAGTAAAATAACTTATTAATGTAATTAATTTGACATGTGGATTTCTTGAATTAATGCATTTAATTACATATTACGAGTAACATACTTGACATAAATCAGGCACCCAATCTTTGCTTGTAACTCGGATTATCTTCCGGGTGCGTTCTTCGGCGTGAACCTTGCAGTTTGGCAGTGATTTTTTTCGTAGTTCATCACAACATATCAATCATAACAGCTGTTTCTTCTCTGATCAGTGGTTTCGAATCGCTAACTGCAAGATAAAAAGCCTACACTCATACTCATTCAACATAATTGAGGTTTGGTGAAGGACTAGTTTAGTAGGAGTAATTCGCCTCTTGTCACGTAGACCTGGTAATAAGTGGAGTCCTGGGAATAAAGGAAACCGACATTTCATTAGAATTTAAAATTTGATTCCAATCTTTCCTCAGATTTTCCTCCTTTCTCAGGTTTAGCTCATTTGCCATTTTTTCCCAAGAAGGTTTAAGTATTAAAATTGTGATTGATTATGATTTACGAATGATTATCCTGCAGCGATAGTGGATATCTGAGAAAAATGCCAAGAAAGCCTTCAAAAGGTGCTGAGCGAGTCACCGTTGATAAGAATGCCAGATTGCGTTCTACTAAACGTAGGCAGCGACGAAACCCCCGAACCCAACCTCAGGATGATGCAGATGAGACACTGAAGCTTAAATTGGATAAAGCGGAAGAGAAACTGGAGAAACAACGAGCAAAGTATAAGAAGCTTGATGCTAAATTCAAGAAGGAGAAAAATCGGTTCGGGGAGCTGCAAAAACGGTTGGCGACACTGGAGGCTACCCTTCAGATCAATAGTGATTCTAAGATATCATTGCTGGAGAACGAAAATATGACATTGAGACAGCAACTGGAGAGGAAGGAGCTGGAGAATCTAAAAAAGGCTTCAACCCTTCCTGTCACTAGGAATATGGATGCTTCTCAAAAATACTGCAAGTTCCTATACGAATAATAACTTCACCCACAATCTTGAATTGAATAAAAGTTAACTCTGGAGAGAGGTTAACTATAACTATTTTTTGCCTTCAGATTGCTGTCTCATACCTGAGACAGAGATCACTAAGGAAATCAAATCTGACTCGGTGACTAACAAAGTTCATTTCATCATGGTTGAGATTTACCGTGGAGGAGGAAAGTCAGAGTTTGAGGCACTCATTGGAAAGAGCCAAGACTGGAAACATTTCCATAATCGTATTCTACGCGTTGCCGTTAAAGTGGGCAATGTAGAAGCCCTCAAGTTCTTTGCCTCGTTAGGTGCAGATGTTAATGCTAGGTTAGGAGTAAGAATGGAAAGGTGCTTGCATTACGCCGTCGAGGACGGAAGAGATCATGAGGATGGGGGGTTTGCCATGATAAAGACCCTTCTGGAGCTGGGCGCAAGGGTAGACTTAACTGACTTAAACGGGAGAACTCCAATTTATTATGCGCAGAAACTCAAGCGCGTGAAGAAGGAAACGTTAGAATTGCTACTCAGAGCGAAAATTGTAGACTGTGCCTCAAAGTTTGAAATCAATCCTAATGCCTAGTCTTGATTCTTATTTATAAATTGTGAAGGAGTGCAGTGCAGAGTATATGAGATACCCTTTTGTCTCTAGATACTATTTTTATTATTGCTGTTTCATTCATATTTACTGAATTAAATAATCTGATTCAATAAAAATAAAATAGGATTGTATTTGATTTGCGAAATCCTTTGAAAGTATCTCGATGGAACTAGAAGACGTTTATTTTGGAGGGTAATATTTAAACACAAACCCTGTCTTCTTCTGTTCACGAGCTTTGATGCCAGACTCCTTGAGTAGGGTGCTTGCATTAGCGTGAAGGGTGAAGAAAGCCACTTCCCAGAGTTTCAGGAGACTAGCCGGAGGATCTAGATCCAAATTGAGAAGCTGAAGTTGAACTGAAGGGATTTCTGGATTAGCTGCAGGAATATCAGATAATTGGAGAAAATGTAGGAAAAGGCTGTCCTCAATGGTGTTGCACACTTGCTGAAGGGCTTCGCGCAGAAGATTGATTTGACCACAGCTGTTGCTTTTCGAAACGGAGTAGTCCTTTAAGTTTTCCAGGCAGGTTCGGAAGTCACTAGAGGCTTGCTCATATTCTTTCACTTGGTACCAATAAAGTCCCCTCTGAAAATAAGCTAAAGCTATGAACTCGGTGCACCTAGGTTTGACTTTACTTGATTCCAGAAGCTGTATCAAATCGTTCCAGTTCTTCAAGGCTTCCTTAGAGTCCATGAGAAAGTCGTCTAGTTTGTTGTAAAGCTTTCCGTAGCATTCGCTCGCCATTAGGATAAGCAAATCCGTGGCTCGGTCAAGGTCAATGGGAACTTTTTTAAGCAAGTTTCGATACTCTGACAGCTGAAGGTACTCCTTGATTCGCAGGAATTTTGAGGCTGCCGCTTCAATGTGACCATCTTTAGCATAATTGATTCCAAGGAAAAGAAGGTCTCTGCACTGGGACACTTTCTCTTTCAAGGAGTTCTCGAATGGATCATATACCTGTGGCAGAAAAGGATTAAAAATTTAAGTGAGTGAATAAAGATAACTGTATTAGTATTATTAGAGTGAGTTTAAGGAAGTTCAGGAATTGTCTAGACTCAGCCTTGCCTCTTCTATGTTGTCCACGCTCACGAAAAACTTCACAGTCACTCCAGCAGGAACCGTGGCCGTTTCACTTTCTCCCCATTTAAAATCTTTGTTATAGGCAGACCCTCCTTTTAGACTCACCCAGCCTTGCTTTCCAGAATAAAACATGAGTAGTTTCAGAGCACGCGCCAACCCCTTCGGAAGCCTGTTTTCGGCACGACTTTTCTGGTTGAGACCCCACTGGAGCTTTTGAAGATGCAGCAGGAGAATAGTGTCCGAAACTATCATCTTCTCTCCGTGGAATCCCTTGAGTTGGAAGAAAACCACTGTGTTGGTGGTCAGCTCCGGGCTTGTGTCGAACACTTCAGTAATCTCTACACTTATTTCATTGTCCATTCCAAGGGAAAGGAAGCAGTCCACAAACTCCATTTCAACACAGATGAAGGATCGGTCAGGAACATTGCTGGATTCGAATCGTCTCGAGGAATTAGCCCCGAAAGCAAAGTCATAGTGTGCCACAAGCAGTACTTTTTGACCTTTTTGGGTCATATGGTATATAGCTTCCTCTATGGCTCTCAGCATCTCTCTATTTCCTACAGTAAATTCCACGGGTTCCTCATCTCTTTCATGAAAAGTCGATGAGTCAAAGATATTCTTGGTTGGATCGGTGGCAATCCAGCACTTGAAGTGAATTCTCGCCGTCATGTCATTCATCACCTTGACCTTCTCCGTCACCCCCCCTTCGTCCAACACCAACATCCAAAGTTTCCTATCTTTCTTCCGGGAGATGTCCTTCGCCCCAGAAGGAATTAGTTCAGCAGGAATTGGAATCTCCGGCTGCTGCGGTTTCCATCGACGGTCCAACTCCCTCTTCTGGTCCATAAAACTTTGTTCAGCGCCCTTTTGTGAAGTTGTCGTTATGGGGATTCGAACCCTATCCCTTCCACCAGATACTCCTTCTCGATCTTCAGAAGCATCAATAGGCAAACCATCTTCCTGATGAAAGCTTAAGTTGGCCTTTTGATGTGACATTTCTATCGATGTAACGACACAGAGAAAGAATCAACAAATATTTAAATAAATGATTCTAATCTTAAAAGTCCCTCAAAAATTAGTTAAATTAAGTATAACATAAATAATTTAACTAACCTAGACCTGAAATAAACCGGCTCCGGTATTGGGTTCTAACGGCAAAAACAATTTGTAATTTGAAACAAACCTTCCACTTTCCTGAATTGTAAAAATTAATATTTACTGTCCAACTTGATAGGTCGAATAGTCGAATCCGGTCACGTTTTGTTTTCGATAAGGCAGAATTAGTTGGATAGGATTGATTCAACCGTCAACGTAGTTCAGATGTATTTACTTTTACACTCACAGATGATTTGATGCGTTGGAGATTGATTGGAGAGTAGAGCGGAACAGCAACATGAAAGCAATGAGAAAATGCATCTTTTTTTTACGAAACAAGCAACAGGAAACGCAAAAAAGTGAAAACTGAAAACGTGAAAAGATGGATGACGATGACTAGCCGACTGGCGCAGCGTCGCGCCGCAAGCTGGGAAAAAAGCACAGATTTCACTTTCTATGCAATACTCAAGTGAGGGTGTGGTGTGGCGGTGCTAATTTTTGCTAAATCGATCCAATTTTTGGAGATCAGAAAAGTAGATATGCACGGCGAGGCCATTCATGGATTCAATTCATGATATCATGATAATTTATTTGCAATGAATAACGCGATAATGGTTAGCTGTTCATTCATCTTGAATTTATTCAGCTTTTTCAAATAACTTACATCTTACATTGAGCTTAAGGTCTTTATAAAATAAAATAATCTGATTCCGCACATGTCTCAACTGTGTTGTCACGCAAACGATAAACACTAAATTGATTGGAAACCGCTCTCCACTTGAGATCCTCGGAGACGGAGCCCCAAGTTTTAATAGTTACTCGTTTCCCTCTTTTTACAGCGGAATTAGCAATAGGCCGCTTGTATAACTCGACCTTAGTGTTATCATCAAAGTAGAGTACCAGCCTCAGGCCAAGTTGTCCAGCGTCGGCACTAGGGACAAACTCCATCTCCCATGCTCGGGTCTTGTTATCAGCGGGATATTCACAGAGACTATTGGAGGATGGACATCCTTCCCCCCTTAAGGAGATAAGCTGGCCATGTCCTCCTAAATAGAAAAGCCTTGTCAGAAAAATATTTCAGATTAAATGGGGCAATGTTAGACTAGCTAATGTTTACCACAACTACGGAATCCATGGACAGTTGGAAAAGAAGAACTGTGACCCTGTGCCTCGTCAGGGTGAAGTAAGATAATTTTAGGGTCTGGATGCAGAGCATTTTGAAGACGAGTCCCACCGACAGACGTGGTCACGATTATGATTACTGTCAAAAGAGAACACCCAGAAAAATCCCTCATTTTTGCAGTTTCGTTAGACTCTATAGTTGAAAGTTTAAATTGACTGCGCTTGATGACACAAGATGTTACAGCCTAAGAGTGTTTGTCACGAATGGACCAAATAAATTAAATCATGGCTTAAATACCTAACGTCACCTTGCATAACTCCATATTTCATGACTATGGTTACGAAAGTTCCAGACTATCTATTATGTAACATGTACCCAGATCTTACGCGTTTTATTCCTTTTAAATTTTCAAACCAGTTGCAGTCAAAATATGCATAAAATTTAGTTTTAAATAAAATAAATCCTTATTTTCCATCAAAGTCAGGACTGAAGTAAGTCCATAAATGGAATAAATTGTCAAGTTTTCCAAAATGAACTTGATATGCGCATTCGTAGATTGCCAAAGAAAGAAGTATCATAATGTTTACGAACTTAGAATAGGAAAAGTAGCCACAAAATACCGGTTTTTAGATATAAAGTAAGTCTAACTTCAAAAATACCCGTCCGGATTATTCACGGATACTATTTTCAGAAAATCATTATAAAATGCCTGGAGTAAAGTTTAGCTGGTGCTTCCAGTATTTTTTAGGGATCAGATTACATTGTAAAAAGGAGGATGCTTCTGCTGAAACTAGTTTTCTCCGTTGGGCGAATCTAGCTTTTTGTCCAGAGAATTCTATCCATTCATGACATCATCATGAGTTATAATTTCTTGTGAGCAAAAAAATGGTTGTAATGATTGCTGTAATTTATTCGTCTTAATTAAAATATATATTTAAAAGTAAATTCCGTGCAGTTGAACTAATTCCGATGTTCACTTTAGTTGGACGTCAGCTTCGACGCAGACTTCCACTTCGTTATCCTCCACATGAAAGATGCTGTACTGACCAGTAATGTTCATTCCCTTTCTGAAATCTTTGCCAAAGTATCCAGCGTTCCTTAAAATCGCACGTCTTCCAGCTTTTATAGCAGAGTCTGGAATCGCTCGTTCATAGACTGTTTGGGATATTCCCTCGACAAGGAAAACTAAACGCATGCCAATTCCGTTAGAGTCTTTACTAGGAATAAAGTCCAACTCCCATGTTCTAGGCTTGTTGTCAGCGGGATAGCGACATAAGCTCTTTTCCGTAGAACAACCTTTGGACCGAAGGGACAGGAACTTTCCTTCTCCACCTTAATTGTTATGAAAAAGCAATTTAATTGACCCATACGGTTAAAATTATTTTTTGGATTGTGTACTCACCACAACTTCTGGTTCCGTAAAGTTTCGGGATGGTGGAGTTATACTGGGGCTCCTGGTCAATTTTAATGAGTTCCATGTGGTTTTTAATATGTATGGGATCTTCAAGGTGCCCACAGACACTAAGAGCGGTCCCCAAGACTATAAGGGTGAGGGACGCCAAGCGCTTCATTTTTTTGCAAAGTTGAACTCCAAAAATATATGAGTTTATATAGGCAATGAAAGCAGCGCCCAGTCACATGCACAGTTGGAGAGTGAATGATGAAAAAGAAACTTTTATAGCTCGTTTTCTCCATTACAAAGTAAATAATTTACTTTGTGTCATTCAATGCAAATTTTGATTAAAACTTAAGTCAAACGAACTACAACCAGTTTTTTAGAGGGTACAAGTTTCATAACCGAAACTGTCCATGGCTGAGACTGAAGGACAAAATGACTAGGTTAAGTTACTTCCAGTTGGGTAGGTATAAGTTTAAGTTTAAGTTTTATTATATGATTGCTCCAACCATAAAAATTATTTATAGAAATTTACCGACTTTGGGTAAAGAAAGTATTACGAAGTACATACATTACGTCAACAGCCAATCATAAACCGGTTTAACCTGGTCACGCAAAGAAAATTAAAATTCATCAAACCGACAGTTTCCTCACGGATTTTGCTCATTCACGGTTGAATCTTTTGGTTTTTGTTACGAAATTTACAATTGATAAGAACATAGTCTAGAAGGTTCCATTGATTCCAGTTAACATGACTCTCACGTCGCTGGGACCATGAGAAACCATGCTTCATAGCAAGTTCCTAATGACCGTACTTTGAAAATGAGTCGAAATATTCATTTAATATTTTTTCTAAATTTCCAATCTTCTTTCATCCCAGCCCACACATGTGGTAATACATTGTCAACATTTTTGTTATGCAAATTAATATGAAGCTATACTCAATGACCTTTTTGACTTTCAAATTGGTAACCTATCCTACCCTCACCACAGCATCGTCTCCAGGTTTTCAGTAACGATTACTAATACGTCTTAAGACATTTTTGGCTTCTTCACGTGAAGGAGGTCGGTGAGCTGGGCAAACTCCAAGCTTGTCTCCAAGCAAACTGATAAATGAAACCTGCTGTAGCACAAAAGAACTCTCCAGAAGTCCAGACTGCCAACCCCGTTGTACGGGAACCGGTTTTTCTGTACAACATGTTTTTTTCGTACCTTCATTGCACTTTTCGCCAATTTAGAGACAGCTACTTAAACCGATTTTTTAAAATCCGCCGTATCATTACCTGTCAAGTAGTTGCTCAGTACCTTGGTAGTTGCTCGTTGCTCCGATCCCTCCAGACAGTTAATTTTTTTGAAACTCTTAGAGATTCTTTGAATTAACGGTGTAAAATGAAGGCCATTGTTTGCATTGCCGTTGTGTTGGTGGCAGTCGCTTTAGTTTATGCCACCGAAAACTTCTTAAAGGAGGTGGTTGTCTACCCAAACCGTTTTGAACTGATATCACTTGATCTTGATCCAGAGTACAAGTCTAATTTGCCAAAGGTCTATGGAACTAGAACATGTGGTACGTGTTAATTTAATCCCTGAAGTAATATTCTCAATTCGCCCCAAAGGCGTATCTTTTCTGGAAAAAAATTTAATCAGTTTATAATTAATATCTATTTTTTAGGTGGATATGGTGAGTTGCTAGCAGTCCGTGTAAAAACATGTTCCTCAGATGACATCTGCCACTATCCAGCCGATGGGAAACCACGTCCATGGGAGATCGAGTTTATTCCAAAGGAAGATACTAACGGCCTTGGTATCAGGGTCATCTTGCTTGTGGACGGAACTTCCCAAATAGTGCATGAACGAGCAATTCCAGATTCTAAAGTTGAAGGAGGCAAGAGATACATTCTAACCTCTACTGGAGCCGCTCTTGACCCACTAAAGGGAAAGAAGGTCACTGCCCAAGCACTTATCTACAGAATAGACAACAACAATATCGAACTTTGTTTCGAGATGGATGTCGTAGTTTATTGATACTAACAGGAAGTTAAAAAATTGTTCAATGTTCAAACAATCTCTACTTAAAAATAGCATTTAAATCAAGTAAAAATTTAGAGTAAAAAATGAAAAGTAATGCTGAAATCAATCGGCCAGTTTAAACTTTCTTACTGCTTTTGTCAAGGCATAATGAAATCATAACTTAAATGGTCTTTCTGTCAAAAAGGAACCGAATTAATATTCACCCCTGCATATTTTTTTTGACGTTGAACCGGTTCCCCAAATAGCAACTTGACAAATGCAAATGGCCCAAAAATACATATATATCATTACCTCCAAGCATCTAATACATATGTATGGACCGATTAATTCCAATATCTAAACCTGCTGTGAGGTAATCCAATGCTCTGGAATTTTTAACGGCTCAGATTCAAGGATTTCAATTTCAAATCCAACGAATGATTAAATATGTTTAAAGCTTGAATTTTGATTTATTCTAAATGCAACCTTTATAAGCCCAACCTGGATATTTATGGGGGAGACGTGGAGTGAAACGGGTTTCTTCATACAGCAAGTTGCGAAAAAAAACTGAGACATGCTTTGCGGTGGTTAGTGCTGGAACACCCGTCCCATATATTGCATGTATTTTTTGACCGGTTTAACCTGAGCTATTTAAACCCAGTGTCTCGTTGCCCTCTCATCATTACCTGTCAAGCACCTGGCTGCCTCTGACACCTCCAGTGTTTTAAGATACATATTAATACTATCCGGAATTTTTTGCAAATCAACAATTAAAAATGAAGTCCATTGTTTATTTCATTGTGTTTGCTGGGGTTGCTTACGCCACCGAAACCGTTTTTGAGGAGCCCGTAATCCTTGCAAATCATTTTAAACTAATTCCTCCTGATCTTGTACCGGAACATAAGTCGACTCTTCCTAAAATTACTCCAAGGATATGTGGTAATTTAACTGTCATCGTAATCTTACTTTGCCCCGACGTTGTATTCTCTATGTTAATATTTCCTTCTTTAAATCTTTCAAGGTGGCTTCGGCGAATTGATATCACTCCGAGTTAAGAATTGTTCATCCGGTAGTATCTGCCGATATCCAGGTGACGGGAAGCCCAGACCATGGGAGCTGGAGTTCATTCCAAAGGAGGATACTAACGGCATTGGTATCCGAGTCAATTTACTAATAGATGGAACATCCCAAGCAGCGTTTGAACGAGCTATCCCAGATTCTAAACTTGTCGGTGGGAAGAGATACATTCTAACCTCTACTGGAGCCGCTCTTGACCCCCTTAAAGGAAAGAAGGTCACCGTACAATTATTCATCTACAGAGTAGACAATAACAATGTGGAAATTTGTTTCGAAAAGGATGCTGAAGTTTACTAGGTTAAAATAACTATTAAATATTATTTCATCAACTTTAATTAGGTCGAATGTACGTCGTAAAAGGATTTCCTCCAACCCAAACTCCGATATATTCTAACTGTCATTAGTATTTGCAAATGAAATCCAATCCAAACAAATTATGTATTGCATAAAACCGGTTTTTGTGCACTGCAAGCTCAAGTTCATAAAACAATTCTGACGCTGACAGATTTTGGCAAGTGAATTAAGCAGGTAATTTGAATACTGGACAATATTCTTGTATTGTTGCTGTGGCATTGTTTCTTTGCATACAGACTCTAGACTCCTTTGCTTCTCTTGAGTTTGGAAATTTAAAAATGTGAAATCATGCACTTGAGGAATTTCTCAGATTTTTCTAATCTCGCCAAACTGACTTTGAAATCTCTTAATTTTGCGAACCTTTTTGATGT
Source organism: Lepidocyrtinus dapeste (assembly GCA_036850885.1). Classification (NCBI taxonomy): domain Eukaryota; kingdom Metazoa; phylum Arthropoda; class Collembola; order Entomobryomorpha; family Entomobryidae; genus Lepidocyrtinus; species Lepidocyrtinus dapeste. The sequence goes on from JAANSQ010001628.1 coordinate 12,023, forward strand.
TCATGCTTGCAATTCCAACCTCCAAGTATGTAATAATGAACTATAAATCGTTAAATTCCTCAAGAACTATCGTATCGCACGGAAATGGTAGGAGAAGGGCAAGACTTCCTAAATGATTTAGAGATCGGATAAAAATAATAAAAAATAAGGAGGTATTGTGATTTGTGACTCGATTTTTAAAGTCGTTTAGAAATACAATGTGATTATGATTACAAAATATGCTACTCGAACTTGAAAGTGAAATCTAATTTTAGTAAAATTCGTCCGGACAACAACTTTCAAAAGATGAAAGGCATTTCAAAGGAAGTTGAAAATATAAAGTTCCGGTTTGCTAATGTAAATTTTAAAAAAAATACTCGTAAAATTTATTAATGAAAGGATTGACTACGTACTGTAAAGGAAAGTTATTTACATCCAAAAAACGTAAACAAAAAAAGTGTACAGCGATTGGTTTTGTTTGTTTTCATTTTCATCGTAGTAAAAAATACCGTAAAGTACGTGACAATTTTTATGCACATTTTCGAAATTTAGTTTAAACTAAAACCAGTTTTTTGAAATAAAAATGTACGAAATACAAAAGAAAAGGCTACACCGGTCCAATAAAAACGCGACGTGATTTTGTTTTCGTTTTTGAATTATACCTACTTTAACGGAGCTACTTAAGTTGACTTACATTTCCCCTCAGAGGTTCAGTCACTTCAAAGCGTTAGAACGAATAACTCATATCCTTTGTAACTGAAATAGAAAATTTTGTCAAAGTTTAAATCATTTTAACATATTTCATCTACTTTAAAATTTCAAAGCTTTAAAATGCAAGGGGTAGTCAGTGTCGGAACTATCGTGCTGGTCGCGAGTTTGTGCGTCAGCGGGAATTATTTTAATGACCCAATTTATATCATGAAGCATGACTTGCTTCGACCGGATCTACTGTTGGAGTTTAGGTCAAACCTCCCAGAGGTTTATGGATTTAGAAGCTGTGGTAACTTTGCTGAAATAATTTATTGGAATATTTACACAGAATTCGAACCAACACTGGACCCTCCAGCCTCCAACTAATTAAATTTTGCTAAACGTTTTCACTTTTCAGGTGGGGAGGGCAAGCTAGTCGCACTGCGAGCGTATGTTTGCTCAACGTCTAATAGCATTTGCCAGGTTCCTGTGGATACCCCACCAATACCATGGGAGATGGAGTTCATCCCAAGCGTGAATACTAACGCTCTCGGACTCCGGGTGAACTTGTTGGTTGAAGGGTCCTCCAAAATGGTCTATGATCGTTTACTGAGTGACTCTAAAGTTGAGGCAGGAAAGGCATTTGTATTCAGCTCTACTGGTGGAGTTGCGGAGAATCTTAAAGGGAAGAGGATAACCGTCCAAAATATTATTTACAACGCGAATAACAACCATGTACAGGCTTGCTCCGAAGCAGATCTTCAAGTTGTTTAATTCTATATATCATTCGTTGATCATTTCAAATCCGGACTGGATCAAAAATTATTTTTATAATTTTATAATTAGCAAAATATAAATTTAAATGTTTAATGAGACTTTAAATTTAAAATTATTTTTTACGTTTCGTTACAAATCATCAAAAACTCAACATATTTTATTTCATAAGCCTATATCGCATGTTCCATAAAAACCCAAAGACATCTTTTACATAAGCATGATAAGTCTGCTTATGAATTAATCAGAGCCAAGTCTCATTTGAATTTTATGTTAAGTCGGCTCCGTACAGAACGAGAAAGCCTTTCATGTTAAGCAATATCAGATAATCAAATAGTCAAATATATAATATATCAAATCAGTCTCTCAAATATAATTTTCCACTTGTGCCTGATTGGCCATGTACATAATGAAGCATTCATAATGACATCTTCTCAACTTCTTCGTCCTTGTCCATTTGGAGAAGGGTCTCCATTTTCTTCTACTTTTGGAGAAGAATATACACTTTCATCAGGTACATTTTTATCAGAAGTGGTTAAGGAGAGCAAGGAGGAATAAGCATTTTCTATCTTGCTGCCATTTTCATCATTTCTTTTCCAAAGTGAATATAATTGTTTGGTCACATTCAGTGACATTTGTGTGCCACTAAATTAGCTAGTAAACATCGTAATTTTACCTGAAAAGGTCGTGCAGAAGCGCCTACCCGGCTACATCACATTTCGAAATTCCTATAAGCACCCTAGAGAAAAGGGAGAAATGAAGGCCTTGGTTTGCATCGTTGTTATTGTGGCCGTTGCGTCCTTAACCTTTGCGGGAAATTTCTTCAACGATCCAATTTATGTCAAGGAGGAATTTGCTTTGATGCAGCCCGAGCGGCAACCAGACTTTAAATTAAATCTTCCCCAGGTGCATGGAGTGAAGACTTGTGGTAATTTTTGTGCTTTTATTCTATAATCTCGTACCG
>JAANSQ010001629.1:0-14428 GCA_036850885.1 Lepidocyrtinus dapeste
CACCATTCAACCAATTATTAGCAATGGACTGCTCTCCAGAAATATTGTAAGAGTTTTAGTTTAACTTGAAAGTATCTAGAAGGTAAGAATGGATGTAAAGTGTTGTTTAAATTTAAGGTTCCCCTGGGCTTCTTCTGCTGTGATAACCCATCCTCAGCAGATGCCACCAATTCGTTTATTAGACACCTGGGACATGTCATGGACATTTTGACCTTATCTTCTCAAGGTAAGGCTTTGCTGTTAAATTCAAGTTAATTATATATTTTGAAAATTTTAATTGGCGATGGTGTTGACAGGAGTGTATGGTGGAGTGGTGGACCAAGACGGTAAACAACTGAGAGATTCCAGGGTTACTGTGTTCCTCCCCTCGGGAACTAGTGAGATGATCAGAGTGAGCAAAAACTCTGGTGACTTTAGACACATGTTGGCTGAAGGAACCCATAAGATCGTAGCGTCCCTGGAAGGCTACGGAAAGTTCAAGAGTACGGTCCATGTAAGCCCTGGAGCGATGACCAAGCTGACTATCGTCCTAAACTCGGGTAAAGGTGTGGGCTCAGTGACTGTAACTGATGTTAACGCGACGCCGAGAAGAATCCCGGGCGATTTCGATTACTTCTACTATCCTAGGAAGAGGCTGTTGGAGTTTAAGGATATGCACTCCAGACACTTTGATATTTACAAGTATGCTTTGATTTTACAATTAATTTTATACTCTTATATTTTGAATTGGCAGATCATAAAGTTCGTATTTGTTTCCGTTTGAAGCTTTGAGGATGATGGTGAAGCACTGGCAATGCGTATAGGCTTCGACTACTGGAGAAAGTATGCGGTGCTCTTTGATGGACTGCTGGTTTCGCCGGAGAACCTAGTTCCTTGGATTGAAAACACTCTTGTACGGATTTCCAAATCGCAGGATGCGGACAGTGCGCAGCTTAATTTATTAATGAAGGACGGCAATGGTACTGAAATGATCAGAGCTTAGCTAAACCCATGAGGAATGAGGATCTTAGAGAAAAAAAATGTTTTTTATCTAGTGACTCGAGGGGGCCTCACGTTAGAAACGGTGATAAAGTGGGTTGAGTTTAACCGCTTCCCAGTGGTGTTCGACTTAATTTGTAGTGACTCCATCTCGAAGGAAGCCTGGACCACCTATACGCGTTACCTCAGTTCCAAAGATAACGCGGTATGGGTAAATACACAAATTACGCTTACTAATATAGTGCTGGTGACATTGGCGGTTACTGTTTGTTTCGTAGGTTTTCCAAACGATTAAATCTTACGTGGAAAGTAGGCTCCTGAGTATCGCAGAGGAACACCTCAACGAACAGTGCAAGGGCCGGTATAATATCGGTTTCGCCGACTTCTACTCGATGATTGTGGATCGAACGCATTCGCTAATATTCCCAGTTCCTATGAGCTGTTGCAAGGAGAATGCTCATGTGATGGAGACTTCCGTAATCAAGATGCTGGACTACCTGCGCGCAATGCCTTCCCAGGGTGTACATGGATACGTGACCTCGGAACTACACGAGCCCATACCAAATGCTCTAGTGTCTTTCAGTGGAAATGAGACTTTTGCTTTGACAGACTCTCTGGGACACTTTGAGAAGCCTCTTGGACCTGGACAATATTTAGTCAAGGTATGCACTCCACTCCATCATTTTACCACTGTCAGCGTCAGCGTGATTTACTAAAGTAGAGTTAATTTTAATTGTGACTGTATGAAGGTCACGGCCAGTGGATACTTTGGAGGATCCAAGGAGGTAAACGTGTCTGAATCTACGTACACCAACATATTAATTCCACTCTTGAAGGATGAGACTGTCTGGGGCTTATCCAGAATGGCCTTTGTCACCTTAAGTGGTAAGTACTAAAAATGACTCGAATGGGGGGGAGGTGTTCTGTAACTAAAAATTCGTTACGTTTGCCTACAGCATTTTTCTCACTCGGTGCACTGGCAATCTGTTCCATGTGCTACGTGGTTTGCCGGAAGCGCCGCTCAAAGTCCCATAATTTCGGTTTCTTCCAGCAAAACAGCTCTTTAATTTTTGAAGACGAAGATGAAAAACTGTTTGAGATCAATAAGGCCAATATCATAGGTGAGGTTTTTCACTATTCTTCTTTGTGTTGTGTGCATAGCGTAGTTGTATTTGTGTCGTCCTATTGAAATTTGCTTTCTGTGTTTTTACCTTTGAATTCTCTTATCTGCATGGGTACTTTTCGTAGAGAAGAAGTTCAGAATAGATACTGACGACGAGTCTGACGCGGAGGATTCTCTCGATGGAGATGAGCTGTTAAGTGCGGGCATGAGACAGTGGACCAGGACGTGATGGATTCGCCTTACTTTCAAAATACATCTTTAGTTCCTTTAGTTCAACGTAGTCTTCAGTACACTTTCGTCCCGTAGATATTCTTCCTCCTTAACTCTAAGGATAGTTCCTGGAGCTCTGTAAACTTTTTGTAATACCTTTTGCAGACTTTCGATTGGGACAGCAGCAATAATTGGAGTCTTAAAATGACTGTTTAAGCATAAGCCTTTTTAATTAAATAAATAGCATAAAAATTTTGTGTGTACTATAAAATTGAGTTTACTAAGGTGCTCCTGTTAGCCTCTGGTCTGAATTATGTAATTATTCTACGGGATTAACTGATCGATGAACCTTTAAGTGCCTCCTGTACTGGTTACTGTAAACTAAATATCTAAAAATGAAAATTCTTGGATGGTGGGGGAGGGTTGTGCTCGATACAGAAATTATTTTGATAAAATATTTTATTGTATGGCGTTGGATTAGAGTATTTTATGAATCTTTAACCATCTCTTCTTTGTTGTCTAAATAAGGAAGAAAAGTTTACTGTGATTTTACGATAATAATTATAATATTTACAATCGTTCAAGTTACTATGGTTACTATTTGGTTTAGTGTAATAAGGTCCGACGAGAAAACGGGCATTTCAGTTAGTGAACTCTAATTTTTCAAAAGTAAAACGAATTAGTTTAAGATGAAGGCAGGTTTTGCATTTTTACCTTAACAATAGCATAAATTGAGTAATAATTTTGCGTATTTATTAACAATTGAAGGTGCGACTGACTGATGTTGAATATTCATATGAATTCAGGTTGTAAATAGTATAGTCTAGCTAGAATTTAATGTGCCTCCTTAAAAAATGTTGGGTAGTGTTTCATGTTTAGTTTGGATTGGAGTAGTTCATTTGTTTGGAGGATGCTGGCCAGATAAAATTTGTTTAGGAAATATTTTCAAAGTACAGCATTTATTTAGTCACTGAAAATACGGATTGTACTGATTAGCATTTTGTAAGTAGTTAACACAAATCGCAAATATATTCATGGCTGAGGTTTAAGCTGTGGTTCAGTTGCAAGAAGCTTTTAAAGTTTTAACAAACTGTAGCGTACAAATATTCACAGGTTTTTATCACCGCTTTAGTTCTAACATGTTCATTTGATTAAATCTGATTTTAATTGTTAATAAAGTTTTGTTCATGATCAAGTTTGTGTAATTGCTAGTGATTTTTTTTCTGGATATTAGAATTTTTAAGAAAACAGGTTTTATTTTGTCACTTGTTCACTCAGTTTCGGCATGCACAAGAAAAAGATCATGAAGTGTCCTTGTACTCCTGCTTCTTGCATTGCATTGTTCACTCACGTATCCAACTCGGTGGAATTTATGGGACGAGATTGTAGCCCGGAGCTGTATGAACCGGAGGATACAGTTAAGTAACTGGTGCACTGACCAAAACTGGTTTTTGGGATTTGCGTAAAGGAATATGGATCGGATGATTTTATAAAACTCGAAGGTAAAAGATCATGTTCCTGTCATGCGACTTTGGCTTCGGTGGAGTACATTCGCGAGACAGATTAAGCTCGAGAAATATTTTAACGAAATGATTAAATCCGGAGGTTTTAATATACTTCGTGGAGGGTATTGTAACTTGCAGAAAAATACTTGCTGGAAATGGACAGCTCGCTGTGTAAGTAGTGGTGGAGGTAGTGGACCTAGGAGGCAGTTAGTTACGAGCGGTGATGGTGGGATAGGGAATAACGATTGGGAATATAGGAAGTCCATAGCCCCTTGGATTTAATATACTTCGTGGAGGGTATTGTAACTTGCAGAAAAATACTTGTTGGAAATGGACAGCTCGCTGTGTAAGTAGTGGTGGAGGTGGTGGACCTAGGAGGCAGTTAGTTACGAGCGGGGACGGTGGGATAGGGAATAACGATTGGGAATATAGGAAGTCCATAGCCCCATGGATGAAGTTCGGGGAATATGAGAAAGGTCTGATGTCTCACCTCTCAACTCATGAATTGCTTAGGGCATTGTTCGTCTTGAAACTGTGCTCGTTTGATGTCGTCGTTGATAAAAGTACTCAGGTATGGACATTTCAGATTCTTATTAATTCAGCCGATAAAGCTGTTAGGAAAATATGTCATAAAAAGTTTTTAATCTTGAATCGTTTAATCTCTAGCTTTTTAAATTATCCAAACGGTTCGGTAAGCTGTCAGAGTACATGGTACGCAAAACATTCTACGATCAGTTTGTTGGTGGGAGAGGAGTTACAGAGAATGAAGCAGGTGGTGGATTTACTACACCAGAGAGGACTTACCCTGATGGTGGCTCCTGTTCTGGAGGAGGATGTGGATGATGAGAAGGCATCAATGTAAGTGTACGTTATACCAAGATGCATTCACAATTGGATTGGGTATTGGAAGAGAATTCCTTTTAATATTTACAGGCAGGTGTATAATGACAATTTGAGCTCGTTGAAGGGTCTAGCTCAAATGACCTCCTCGTTGGATAAGGATAACCCCATAGTGCAGCTTAAACTGTCAGCTATCATGCCTGCAAAAACATTGGTATCAGGGATACCCCTCCTAAAAATGAGCTATGATACAAACAGATTATACCTAAATTCTAAATTTATTTCCTCCAGGAGCAAATTGATCACGCTGTACGAGACAAGTGGCAAAAACCGTCAGATCTAGCGAGGTTAATTGATGAAACATGCAACAAAAATGAAAAGGACTGGTCATTCCTCTCTGGAGTTGCACAGGAAGATAAAGATCATTTCCTTAACGGAGTGCAAAGAGCCAATGAATTTGGTGAGAATTATGAAACACGATGACATTATGCAATCATAACCATTTTATAAGCGGAAGCTATTAATCTGGTGGTATAGTAAGCCTAGCGAGCAAGTTGGGGGTAAAAGTGATAGTAGATGCGGAGTTCTACTCATGCAAAAACGCCATTTCCACCATAGCTTTGATGCTCATGGCTAGATATAACAGGAAGGAGTACACTGCCGGAGATACCATCCAAGGTTATCTTAAGGTGAAGTGGTAAACATTTATTCCTAGTCTCATAAAGTGAATTGACTACTTACTTTACATTTTGACATGTTTAGGATGCTTACGCAACAATTCATATGGAGCTGGAAGTGACTAAACTGCTGGGGCTAAGTTGGCACGGTAAAATAGTCCGTGGGGCGTACATGGACAGGGAAAGGTTAATAGCGGGCAAGGCTGGAAAGCCTTCGCCTGTGTGCGAATCATACAACGAAACAAGCCTCTCTTACGATAGGTCAGTATCCCAATTCGGATTTGATTGATGGTTCCAACGGAATCAAAATGTATAAGTCTCTGTATTTTTTATAGATGTATCGACCTAGTTCTTCGACACTTGGTCGAAACAAAAGACAAAGGAAACGACTCCCATTTGCTGATTGCAACTCACAATGAGAAATCCATTAGGTTGGCTGTGCAAAACATGAAGAATTTGGATATTGCACCAAACTCTGGCTTAGCTTCCTTCGCCCAGATTTACGGAATGGCGGATTATCTGAGTACTCCTTTAGGTTGGTACACAATAATTAAATTTGATTTTTTAATCTATGATATAACTCATGATGATTTGTTGATATAGTGAAATTCAACTATAAAGTCTACAAGTCCACTCCATATGGCCCTATAGCGAAAGTTGTGCCTTATCTTTCCCGTAGAGCCTCTGAAAACCGTTCTGTAATGAAAGGTGCTCGAGAAGAGAGAATCATGCTAAGAAAGGAATTATTTTCCCGGATATTCTGAACTTGCCATTTTGAAATAAATTGACGACTCAAAACTTCAAAAGTATAATAATAATTGCTTTAATGATGGCTAAGAAACTGTAAATATCTTGAATAATATTGATTATTTTTACGGTTGTATTGTCAACACAGAACGCATGTACTTTACGGTTCTAAATCATATTCATTCATAATTATTTCAACATTCAAAATCCAAATGATAATACCATAGCACATAATCCATACACTCACAAGTGACAATTGCGTGTTCGAGAAGATCAAATTCGAATAAAACCCAGTACAGTCTTCGCACAGACATCTCACAACTGCAAATGGAAAACATATTTGAAAAAAAAATCGTTTCTGTAAAAGAAATTCACGTGAATATCCCAAAAAGTATATACAAACAGACACAAAATGAATCATAATTATGAAATAAAAAGTACATCAAAATTTTCAATTCAAACTTCTCAATCAATCATCCCATCATACTCTGCTTTTCATAAATTAATTAACACTGCATTATTGCATAATTTATTCTCTTCTTAACCTAGTAACCTAATTGAAATCTCTACTCTCTACCCCGTTCTAGAAAACCAACTGCGTAAACTAATTTTTTAAAAAAATCAAACCACTTTTGGATTCATGATAACGATAACTTAGCAGAAAGTACAAAATTTATGGAGGTTCAAGTTTCAAAAATGGCTAGGATCGATGTAAACTCCTCCCAATATTAATCCCACTTTGAATGATGATGTCTAGCAGTTTACAACGGATTCTTTGAAAGAGCAATAAAATATAAGATAAATGGAGTTTCGAAATTTCGCGTTTTAAATTTTCGCGGGATGACTAAACAGTGTTTTGCTTGTAAACAACTTTGAATATTAAGACTAGTAGATACAGAAGTGACTGTAAGTCTGATAATATTAGATTTGCTTTTGCCGCGCAAAACTTTCGAATTTTCGTACTACTTGTGTAATTGCAACTGCGCGTGATATTTGCATCTATAAAATATTCTAGGAATGGAGCTCACTATATATCGTAGGCTGTGTAACCTATTTGGAGTAGAAACTTTAAGTTTCATTTCCTAAAATTGTATTATTGTTGAATATAAAGTTCCGTTTTTAACGTTTCTCATAAATAATCCACTGGCTATGGCTGTGTTTCTCAGGCACCAGTTTTCTATCTTGGATACAGTATTCTACTAAATGTATTTCATTCTCGGCGCGAAATACATACGCATATGTAGCCAATTAAATCACAATCAAGTATTTTGTTTCACTGTGCCCCACCTACAGTTCCAATGGAAACTTTTGGAAATAAAGTGAAACTGTTCTGAACATAGCGGTATAATTTGAATTACTCTACAGTCTACGGCGGTTAGGCTAAGGGTAGAGTCTAATGTAGTCTCACCTTTGAATAATTACTTAGTTACCGTTATTATTATCTTGATTATTATTGTGTCGTTTCCCTAACGCGTTTAGCTCCTAAGACTAACGCGTACCATCTCCTACCTTCCCTAAGTAATCAACTAGACACGAGGTTCAGCCTTGATAAAAATCTGTAGCACAGTTTCTAAGGTGTTGCGACCAAAACAAAACTCTGGGCAATCTAAGAATTTTCATCCTCTTAGACAATTAACCAACTTATTTTCTTAGAAGCTACGAAACGTCCACAAGAAAACATTAAATACAGAATAATTGACAATATATAATTTATAATTTACCCTCCCACACATTCTTTACATCTTTACAGTTTGGAACCTTAAACCGATACTCTTAAACCAACAAACCACCTCCAACTTGGGAAAAAGTTGACACCCGTACAGTTCTTAAATTCAGTTCAAAAAGCTGAAAATAATGTATACACGTAATTTAATTAATTAACAATGTATTGCTCATTTTCACTTAACATTTCATGACATTGTCACAATTTACTCTAAAAGGAAAACTGGATAACATGCCGTTTCACAACAACTAAGATTAACTTGAGAAGGAGCTTTATTTAGTACACCACTTAGGTAATTCATGGAGAATGTATAGCTCTAAGAATATTCAAGTAAGTGTACTACCACGTAGAAAAATAATGTACTATGTTCAGCAATTCATTATTCTGAGCAACGAACAAACGAAACTAGTGATGAATGAGAGGAGCCAAGGAAACAAGCTACAAAAGTATCTCGTGAATTAACTGAATAGAGAAGCTAATTTGTGTATTTGAAATATTTCGTATGAACTATGTAAAAAATGGAGGAAATATTTTAGTAAAAAGTCACTTGTGACGAGAAACACTTTTGTAGTCGTTGTTCTTTAGAAGAAACAACCAAGTCTCTTTAACTATGTGGAGAAAACGGCTTAGTATCCATTAACGAAAAAAAATTCTTAAATTACCATCGACACTGATAACTCTAGAAAGTCTAGAAAGTCTAGATACTCTAGATACATTTCATTCCTTGGTGAGTATCAATACTGTTGGCTTGTTTGTGGTTACTACGTAGAATACAAAGAGTAGCGCGTGTGTAATATTTTTTACTGGTATGGAGGGTCTGCCTATATTTAGTCTCCGCCGTCATTATTTATTTTTTTTGTTTTCTTCTTTCACTCGGTGCACTTTAGTCCAAGAAATATGAACTTATGTAAGGGAATTAATGTATGGAGTTTACATGACCTGGTAGTGTCCCTTAGGTCGGTAGAATAGCTGGCCTTTAAGAATTCGGCGAAGGAGTTCCTTCTTTAGCAGTCTCATCTCTTTCTCTGTCTTCCCGATCAAGCCCCTGTTCTCTTGAGCACGTCGGGATAAGTATGGTAAGACCTAACCGAAAAAAATCCCATCCCATACGGTTACAGTCACAATCAGATTGATTAACCATACGAATCAGTTTCTTAGAATTGGGTAGTATCTTACCTCAGTGACGGGGCCATATGGAACATATTTGTAGACAGAGTATCCAGACTGACCTAAAAATGCAATTACAGTTTTAAACAATTTGACTAAATTTTTTTTAATTATTTATTTTTTTATTTTGGTTCAGTTGGTGTACCTAGAGGAAATGAAACTTGGTCGCACATTCCATACAGTTGGCCGAAACAAATGGCCCTGTCAGCGGTAGTGATACCGTGTTCCTTCATCCTAGAAAAAATAATTCGTTAGTGTCCCAAAAATATCCAGTTTACAATCGTTAGAAAAATTTTAGACTAACTTTTTTATCACAAATCGAACAGTATCCTCGTTGTGTGTTGCGGCCATCAAGGAAATTTTATTGACTTTCCCCGCATCCTTGGTACGCTTGATACGTATCATACCTTCCTCCATGCACCGGTGGTACATTTCTGAAGTAGCTTCGAAAGATGGATTGATAGGATCTTCGTACCCTATGGCGTCGGCTCGGGACCGTTCCTACCAAACGCATGATTATGATGAGTCACCTTTAAGATTTTATTTGCTGGAGGGATTAGGATTAGACCAATCAGTGAACAATTACCTGATCCATGTAAGCACCTCTCACTAGCTTAGCACCAAAGTAGAAGCCCTGACGTTCCGCCTGCTCCAAGTCAGCGGACAAGTAGCTGAAAGCTTTCTTCAGATAACATTGGTACGTATTGAAGACAATGGCTTTCTCCAAATTGTACTTGCTCATCATTTCCATAGTGATACGGGAAATAGCTGGCTGGAAATAGGTTTGCTCGGCATCCACCATCACCCTCACGTCCAGTTTTGTAGCAACCTTTTAAGCAACAATAGAAACTGTCACATCACAATGCTTATCCCTGGGGGAGTAGAGAAAGTTTAAAGCTCACCTTGAAAATTGTGTGCAATCGTCTCATCATGTTTTTGAACATTTCCTCCTCCTGATTCGTAAGTGGTGGCACTAGGCTATGCATTTTCCCAGTGGACAAGTCAGCCACTTTTAAAGTCTCTCCCAGACCCTTCTGCGCTTCAACTAAGCCTTTCCATGGAAGAATGTGAATTAATCTAGCAGGTATACAAAAATTTAAGTAAGTCCTCCTAAACTTTAGCGATACGAAAACGCTACTAATAACTTTCATTTACCCGGAAGAATCAAAAGTCATCCCGTCCAGCCAGCATTGCACTGTAGGGTCCAACTTGGCTGCTCTGTCTAGTCTTCGTTTCAAATCCTCGGGCCTTGCCCCTTGTTCCACTACATGACCCCTTTTACCAGTGACAGCTCCAACGTATCTATGAACTCTGGCAATAGCTTCAGAGAGTTGCAACTATTCCGTGTCAAAGTCGAAGATAATTATTTACCACCTTAATTAGAGTCACTCTCAATTAAATTTATTCTTTGGTTTAGTATCTTACCAGCAATTGTGGTCTGCCCAATGCAGTAATTTTGATAGCAGCAAATCCAGTGCCTTTCGTAGCACCTGCAACAACATTTACATGTATATAGATTAGTGACCTTCGTGTCAACCTTTCTGAAATTTACTTTTTTTTGCTTTACCTGACACAGCCTCAATAGACTGTAAGAAAATATCCATGTTCCGTTCGCATTGTGCTTCGTTCATGTAGAAATATGTGCGAGCTACAGCCTTCTTACGACGATCTGCAAACTCATCCTGGTAGTGATACTTGGTGAAATCTGCTTTAAATATTTGGAAAAAAAGCCAAAATCAAAGTTCCATTCTTTATTAATCCATTTCCTCATTGAAGCAACTTAACATCTAAAAACCAGTTCTACAGTCAAAGGTCGGATTTGAAACATACCAAGTCTCCGAGCCTCTTTATTGAGCAGCATGAATATAAAAATGTTGGTTATTATTTCCCGAATTCAACTCATGGCTTGGACAATACATGCTATTTAAGAGTGACACCACAAATATAAAGTATTTAAGCAGAGGCGGCGGAACCATCAAGGATGTTTCTTGGATCTAGTCTAATCAATCACTTCAAATTTTCCCATTTCGAAGTACTCCTCAGCTTCCGCCGTCCCTGATATAATGGTAAGAGCAACTAATCAATAACTTTTAAAGAAAAGTTTGTGATCTCATGGAACTGCAATGACTTGAAGGGTGTCAAAATTATTTCAGAATATCACATCGAACTGATATCAAGCAAAACGATTGTATTCTATGAAGCAAAGTGTACGCTATTAAATTAAATTTAAAATTCAAACTATTTTTCTATCATATTCTATGCAGCATAACGAAAAAGTCTCGAATACTTTAGATTTTGAAACAACAAAAAAGATATACGGACAAAAGCCAAGTCTCTTTAACCAAGAACTTTTATCCAAGAATCCATTAAACGAATATTACAATTAAAAAACTGTGGTTAAAGAGTCTTACGCCCAGGTAAAATCAATAGAAAATATGCAATCGTCTAAACGGAAAGGATTTTAGAAAAGAAAGCATCCCTACAGAGCCTTTGCTGTTACCCACCTCTAGTCACTCTCCACACAATTTACGAGCTTGTACACAAGGCATAATTAAAAGAGTTTCATATAAATTACACTTAATTCTTATCTTAATTTGCATCGCATCGTAATCATCTCATCATGTTTTGTACTGTGGAAACCAAATTACTTACAAGCATCCCACAAGACAGACAGAGAGAGAGAGAAAGTTTGTGTGGTGGATAACTGCGCACACAGGTATCACATTAAACCTCAAAAAATGTTTCCCGAATTTTCCCAATGCTGCTGCTTCAATTAAAAATTAAAAGGTTTAAGTAACTAATTAAAAGTTGGAATGAATTATTAGAGTCCAATTGACCTCAAAGATATTATAGTTAATCGTAAATTTTAAAGTAAAGCAGCAGCATCGGTCTTTTAAATAATTTCCAAACGCTTCATTTCTAAAATAATTAAATGTTTAAGCAAAATAGAGAGGACGTTAAGTTACGAACCGTCATCCGTTGGATGATCTCCAGAGACGGGTGTGCATGACCTGGAAGAGAAAAATTAATTAAATTATTTAATTAATTAATGGTATTTTTCAGTTTTAGCGTTAGGGCACATACTCCATTTCAGCTTTGCGGGCTTCATCTTGTGAAATATCCTCCTCAACAGAATAATCCAGGATTGCCTTGACGCCAAACTCTCTCAATCTCTGTATATTGGGCTGGATGGAGACTTGATCAGCACCAGCGACAAAGTGTCCGTAGAATGAGGATTCCATGATCTTCTCAAAAAGCTTCTTTCCCATGATACTCTTTCCCAGATTCATCAACTGCAATTTCAATTAATATATTTTAATTTTTCTTCGCCGTAAAATTTCTTGAGTGGATTGCTCTCTTAGTGATTCTTTATACCTTTTGATTGTTCTCGACGAGATAATCGATAGTGCACAGCTTGAAGACAATATACGCCCTCAATATTTCCCATGTTGACTTGGACCGAAAAGCTTGCCTGGCGTCGTTAAAAGTTAGATCTAGCTGATCAATGACAGGAGCAGGTTCAGCCTGAGCAGTCTTCCCAGTCTCTAGAATGGAGGGCGCATGAGTAGATTTAAAGCGGTTCCCGGTCTCATATAGACTGCATCTCACTCCAAGAGAAGATTTTTGAGAAGCGACGTGAGCTAAAGTTGAGGAATAGAAAACTGAGGACTGCGGCAGCGCCCGGATACCATCCAAATTCTTTTCCAGAATAAAACGTTGCTGATGTAGAAGACGGAGAATAGCCATTTGACGGTGTGCCTGAGTCTACCTTCAAATCTAAAACGAATCAAACAACTTCAGAGATAAGCTCCTCCCCGAGGCAATAAAAAATATTGCTATTGACTTACAAAAGTGGAATGAAAATCCGAAGAAACGTGTATTGAAAAGGCTCTTTTGATTATTTTTTTCCAAGGATAAGCTCCCTTGAGGCTTCAAAGATATTGAGTTTTCGGTATCAAGTTTCAGTACTTTTCTCCCAAGTCCTTAACAAGATATCTCTGAAAGTAAAAAGCAGCAAAAAATTAATTTTCCAATGTTGAAAAACAAGACCAAATAAAAGAATTCGGCATATAGCACAAACTATGTCAATGTCCCTACAAAAATTTTTACTTTAAACAATGCCTCCAAGCAGGGTTAAAGCTTGCAAAAACAATTCAGCCCTTCTTCAAACTTTGCCATTGTCTCAATTGTACAATACTGTTTCTACGAAAGTAAAAGTCAGTATCCGGAATGGAATGCCATGCCGGAGTTAATGTATGGGTGAATGGCTTGGTTACTCTGCCACGTCGATCTATCCCTATTGCAACTTGATACTAAACGACATAATGTAATTTCTTACACGTCATCAATTTAATATGGGGAGATAAGCATAGTCACCAACTGATTCTTTAATTATCTTTGGTTTATATAAAATTACTCGACCTTTCGATCTTTCCCGAGGAGCAAACTGCATGCTTGGCACATTCCATTCTAGATTCCTTCTAGTGAAGCCAGAGAATATACAGTTAGACAATGCAATCATCATCGTCTTGTACTTCCAAAGCGCCACGTAATCAACCACTAGACTAATGGCTTATGTAAAATTCAGCAAAATATCCATGAACCAGCAAGTCTGATTGATGTAATTTGATTTAAAGGAATTGTATATTGGTGCGGATGTTTTTCTAAAAAAAATGTAATTATGTTGACGCATTTGCTTCGCTCATGAGATTGATTCGCGTCACTTCTCGAAACCACATCTTTGCATAGGTTTTGTACGTTCCAGGAAAAGCGTAACCATCTGCTACATAATATTAATGAGTAAGAGGCGTTAGAGTACGACGGCGAGATGATTGACCACACAATTATCTTTTCAATGTCCAAAAATATTTTCAAGAGACTTTCCAGTGTTACCAAGACTATAACGTTTCACTTGGATCAAAACATGTCAATTCACTTCCATTTTCCTAATTTGCAATCTGAATGGAAGGGTGGAAGGAAACAGAATGCTTCATCTTATTTAATACTTGATTCCCAGAAGAAGATTATTAAACGGATGGCAAATAGCCTCCAATCTCCTGTTATGACCTGCCCATGGCCCTAGTAATTACAAATGGTTTGACATAACAGACAAAGTTTCTTTTATCGGTAAACAGTGATTTCCCAGAATTTGTATAGTCATTAAATGACATAAGGCTAGTTTCAGTCTGAATAAAACATTTTGGGGTACTCCAATCCTACATTCAAATTTAATGCTACGATAGCATATATGCAATGATTCATTTCTTTTAATATTTTTAATATTGTTTCTGGATGAAACGCAGTCCAATATCCAATTCTTGAGACATCTGGAGGATTTGAATGAATGCGAATTTTCATGTGCTTATTAATCTTGCCCACTCACTGACCACTCTAATAATTTCAGGGAGATAAGAATGCTAAAAAAGTGCTAATTCAGAGGATCAGGAAAGTTAGTTAT
>JAANSQ010001630.1:0-14425 GCA_036850885.1 Lepidocyrtinus dapeste
TAAAAGTCATTCTGCATTTTTGAAGCAATCAAAAACTTGTGAGTTATCTACTTGATTGAAAGCCACAAAGATAAATTTAACTTTGCATGATTTCTTTATGGAGGATGATTGTCTTGAAATTCTTTCACCTTTTGTCGATTCAATTTGCTTACATAAATGTCGCTGCAAGCTTTTACTGATTAGAATTAGAAACAATTTGAAATGTAAATGGTTCTACTTTTGCGATTTGGCTTGACGTGGATGGGCATGCAGTACAAATACGGAAAATATACAATGGAATAAAGGCAAAGCTAATGCGAAATGATAAGAAGGATCGTAAAAGGTTGTAGTAGCGAATCGAGTAATGCGAAAATGCAAATTTGTTGAGACACACAGTACATTCCAAAAGAATGAAAATTAATGATAATGGCGATAGAGTTAATAGTTTTCTCTTTGTCTTGCCTACAACGTGCGTAAAGAGTAAAGAGTTTACTCGCTTGAGTATTTTTTTAGGTGAATACGGAGTTCAAAAAGTCGTAAAATTTTTGCTGACAGTGATATCTAGTCCGGAGGACCGAGGGATGTAATAACAATGTGCAATAATGTAGATGTTATTTGTAGCTTTTGTTTTACTCATGACATAAATTGGGGAAGAATTTCAGAATGAAACTTTAACGACCAGTTTCGTTGAATTGAGCTCTTTAGTCCCAATTATTATAATCATTATGGCCTAAAGATAAGATGATAGGCAAATGAGACTATTCAAAGGAGCATGAACACAAGGTATTAAAATCTCTTAGAGTCTTTTAACAAATTTTAATGGTACCATTTAGCCTGGAGAATCTTTTTTTTTTGAATTTATACCATATTTTTCTTTCCCGGTTGAAAAGTGCATTGTTCACTATCTTTCCCGGATCAGCTTGTTTAGATCTCCTCCAAACAAAAGAATTTACATCGTGCATAAACCATATATATTTTTTACGATTGTTTTACGAAACCAAATTGCATCTTGGTTTTTTACCATTTTATAATTCTTCGTGAAATTTAAGCATTAGGAAAGCAATAAATGCTTGTAATGACGAATTCATTGGCGAAATAAATCCCGAGAAAAAACAAACAAGTCTAGGCAGTTCTTTCATATCGACCTCCATATCAAATCCAATTTTCATACTTTCATTGTTTTTTTTTGTTGCTGCAGTTCTATGCAGAGTTGCGCTCGTATCAAAAATAATTTGAACAAAAAAAAACATCATGGACTACGCTCATACAAGACCAGTCTGAAACATGGACATTTCATTCCTTTTTGAATTGTTGGTGAATGTATGAACAATCCATACAATATTTCTTTTTCATTTTATCATATCAAAACACATTACGTTACATTTATTACATTCCACTTGTCCACTTCTTTTCTCTCTACATAACTCATCAAGATAATAACGTGTTTATATAAAAAATTACTTCTCCCTGTCTAATTTTCTTTTTCTCTTGTCTATCAATTCCTTCAGAAAAAATAGGCTTTTGCCATTGTACTTGTTTATCCATAGGATCCCAGTGCCAAACAAAATATTCCATTTTAATGGGTTATATGTTCAAACGCCAAAATCATGATAAGTATATGATGTATATGCACACTTAAATAATTTTTGTACTTTGAATTTTCATCTATCTCAAAAAACAACTTTTTTTTTGTTTTATCCAGTTCATTTTTTTCACGTGGATCGTACGGATGAAAATGTTCATTTGGTGTACATGGTCCAGTCCGTACGTCCGGATTTTGAGATTTCTTTCTCTACGTTTGATAATAAATTTTTGGACATGAAGGAAATGATAAATAAAAATGTAATATGCGTTTACACTCTCTTCTTGTTCCCTGGATAATTTTCAGGTTTTTGTATCTTCTCACTAGTAAATAAAAACGTCATTATTACCCTAGCCTTTGGGCTTTGTACCCTTTTGTCTGTGCAAATAAGTGTAAAAAATATGTGCATGCTTAAATAATCTTTGAGGAAATTTATAAGAGTCATAACTTTTTTTAAGAGAAGAGTAATTTGGAATGGTTGGCCAGTTTCAGTTTCACATGCACTTTCCTCCACACACCACCCCACCACGTCTTGTCTTTATCACCATTCATTTTCTCGAAGGGAAGGAGATGTTAGTTGATGATGATTATCGTGATTATGATGCAGCAAAGAGGAAAGAAGTGTGTACAGGTGGGTGGTCATCATCTTCATTGAAACTAGAAAAGTTAAAGCTCTCTGCTCTTGCTCACTTGCACCATAATAGTAATGAAAGGGTAAAAATAATATGAATTGCGATTTCGAGCAGACTTGCTCCTTGCTCCCATGAAAAAAACTTGTTTGTTCATATTAGGCATTTAAGTCGTTCTCTTCCAATTTTTGCCGCTTTATAGACTACCAAATGTATCGGCAAAGGTAGAAAAATAGAGGTGAAAAGGGAAGTATAAAATGAGCAATTATCTTCATGCCTTTTTGCCTTTCTAGCGTAATAGTTCCAGCAGACGAGGAATAGATAAAATAAAAATTTAAAGGAGGAAAATGACCTGCATCTGGCTGCGTTTCAATTGTTTGTGAAAATGGTAATCATAATTTGGTAACGTTGTTGCTTTAATGTATCAACTTTATCGTTTCCCAACCACAACAATAGGGTATTCTGTTGTCCAGAACGAACTTCTAGCTTTGATTTGAATTGAGTCCATTATTACGTCAGCTTCGATTCACTTACCATAAGCGAAATATGAAAATGGTCAAATGGAATTAAATTATGACGCATGTCATATCGTTACTCTACCTCTTTGCATTCCTAAACAGCGAGCTGGCTGCGGGCGTCTACTCATCCTAATCAATAATCGTGGGGTAGGGTGGATGCACAGAAAGATAACTTACCTGTCTTGAAATTGAGATGGATAGGAAGCAGTTAATCGCTTTAATGGAGCATATTTCAAGTTTCAAACGTTTTATTCATACAGAGTAACTTTTCGTTATCTTCATTCACGATGATGCCAGCGATGATGGTGGTTTGGTTTGGTTCATGGTTCACTGTTACGGTGGTACCTGATGACGAACATTTTGCTTCGGATAATTATTGTCGTCGTGAGTCTCCTGAAATGGAAAAAAATGAGTGAACCTTCCTTCACTTTCCTTACGTTTCAAATGGCATATTGTACGATCAAACATGTTTCGTTTTGAATAAACTCATGGGGGCAATGATTGTAGTAAGGACCATGTAATCATCTAAATTAAAAACTTCTTTTTACCTGTGGATAAAAATTCATTGTAAAAGATGAGTAATGTACGTTCCCGATGATATTCATGAATCAAAAGGAAAAGATTTATGTACATTTTTTTTTATTATTATTTACTCTCTGGAAGAATGAAAAAAAATATTTAAATGTGTAGACTCAAGATTGCATACCTGTTTCTATTTATTCTAGCGTGACATTAATGCATTGTATACTTTTCTAAATTGTACTGTAATACTGTAAAGCACAGAGAATATCTTTTGGACGCATGCCTGTCATCATCATTTATATTAGGAGGTAAATCCACAGAAAAAGTAGATATTTTTTACTACATTTTTTCCTCGATGATGTGTCGCCATACATTGTAGCAGTTTGTTTCATAGTAGACGATTTCTTTCAAAATGAATACAATTCCGCTTGTGGGCAAATGATTATCTAATCCCGAGGAAGAGATTATTGCTTCGCATTTACTTTTGGCTTTTTGTTCCCTGCAAAAAAAACTCATCATCATCACTCACATTGTCCATAGCGTCTATTGGAGTCAACTCAAGCTTGGATGGTTGAGCACAAAAAATAGAATGCAAAATGTCGTTTACTTTCATGATTTAAAGTATGTAGCGTTGATATTTTTTGCTTGTGGTTTTTCTTCGGGGAAGAAAAAAAAACAAGCAGACATAGACAGAAAGAAAAAGTGAAGTGATGTGCGAATGGAGAAATAAAGGATGAGTAGTGACTAGTTTTGTTTCTCTCGTCGTAAATTTGACGAGCTTATGTATGTTTTGGCTGTTGTTGAACCGTGTCAGAAAAACACTTGAAGAGGGACGACAGAAAGAGTGAAGATGAGTTTTTTTTTCTTAGACGTGTTTGGGTACATTACACTCTCGTAAAGATCATTAAGCTACATGGATATAGATTTTTGTAGTGATTAGTAGTTCGTACACCGAAGCTTAGGTGTAAAGAACATGACATTTTGGAATAAAAAAATATATTAAAATTGCATCGCAATTTTTGTTGTGTAATCATAAGAATGAACTTGAAGAGTAATGCAATTTAGTAGATGCTGTAGAAGATAATGATGATGACCATGATGCTGATTAGACAGACAAGTCAACCCAAGTGGAAGAAAGGAGAGGCTTTATGGGTAGAAATGTTTTTTTTACCCTTGCTGCCATTTAAATTTGCATAATTAAGTTTGCTGTGTGTCTAGCTAGAAATGCTTTTTCCCTTAAATGGAGTAATGTTTTCTGAAGAGAACATAAAAGAGTAATGTGTAATGAAATGTGGTAAAATGGTACTGCAACCTGTAATTTGGGTAGGGAAGAGTGATCTTGTTGCTTTACGAGATTGTTCGGCTACGTTCGTAAAACTTGTCACGAAAATTAGATTAGGTTTATGGATTAAACTGACTATATGATTATGTAGGACTTAGGCGCTTGAGTAAATGGAGAGTTCAAGTTTTGAAGTTTTCTTAGGACGTCATGAAGAAATGACGCCTTTTTGCGTTGTAAATCTAATAACGAGCAATAAATGGGAGAAGAGCACACTCCAGAATGATGTAGAGCGTCTACATTGTTTCGTTTTTTTTGGTGAATATGCGATGTAAACTAAAAAAGGGGTGAGAGAGATGAAGTGAGGTTAAGGTAATAAAGTTCAACTTTCTAGAAAGGTGAAACAATGTACAATGTTTTTTTTTGTGCTTGTCATCTCCGAAGAAAAATTATGTTATGTTTTTAATGATAATGATGATGGTAATCATCAAGAGTCAAGATCAAATGTTGAGTTGTGTTTTTCGTGGGCATGAAAGGATGTTTTAAAAATTGATGACGGTTGAGTTATGTCAAAATTGGTAATGAGAGGTGTTGCACCTTTTTGTGCAAATTTAATGGGTGTTTTGAGGCTTCTAAAGTAATAATTTGTGTATTTTTTTCAGCCCGAGTGACACCAAGATTAGGAATTTGGACGAGCTAAAGAACTATATTGGTTCGGATGGTACGTGCAAGTGTGGGCTTAGCTGTCCACTACGTCTTGAGGTTGCTTTCAGCTTCGATCCGAAGGTAAGTCGTGATGGTGGAATAAAAAGAATTTGGCAGAGGATACAATGCCTAGAGTTCTTTATGCAAGTGACATCCTTGCACCGCATCCTTATCTTACATGATTTTATTTCTTTGCCTCATTAGGTGACAAATTTGACTGGTGTAGAAGAAAAGGAAAACTTGAAAAGCGTCCCTGCCCTCGCGGATTCAGCCCCAGTGAGCTCAAAAGAATTCGGAAGAAATGACAGTACGACCTCATCTTCTACTACGTTGTCATCTTCATCACCCACCACGGATGCTAGTAATGTCGTTGTCAATACCGGGGAGTCACAAGATACAAGACTGTTGTGCAATCACAAAAGAAAAATTCCCAAGGCTGAAGACTCACCGCTTATTTCTTCCACAAGAGATGATCTCGGTAAGAAAAAAAATCAATTTTCTGTCTCAATATTCTCGCTTGACAAGGAGAGAGCAACTCTTTTGAAAACTATGTTCTTGGAAGGAGTAAATGAAGCTGTGCCTTATTATCCAAGCGAGACCAAAGAAACGCCGATCCTTTGAAGTACAATGCGTAATCATGAAAGAAAAAAGTGTCAGCAGCAGCTTCACTCGCAGATACTGAAAGAGTTCATAAGGATTGTAAAAAACAGGCTTGGAAATACATAAAAAAGCAAACTGACGGGAGCAAGATATGTTTTGTGAGTCTTTGTCAGAAGCTATAATTTTACGAGCAAATTAGAAGAAACATGTTTGACACGTTAAAAAATAATAATTTCACGAAACTCTTGTAAAAAGGAGTGACTAAAGCTAAACCTTAAAGTTGCTTCTTTTTCAAAATTTCAACAAAATGCAACTGAGCTAAATACTTGGATTATGTCATTATTTTCAAAACGGAAGAACCCAACCATTTTCAATTTACGCTAATGGCATAAATACCTATTTTATTTTATGTAAAAGTCTACACATTTAGTGGTACGGTACACGCTTGACTTTTGAAAATGGAATTACTTTCATTCTATTTACTCTTGGCATGATTCAATTCCAAGAGACAACGAAGCATACAAAGAAGATGAGTATTTTTTCCTGAAGAAGGAGTAGATGTTAAAGGATAAAAATGAGGTGAATAGGCGGATGCTTGAAAATTAGTGACAGGAGAATTTATACGAGCTCTCTGCTTCCAATTAGTCTCTCTCACACTGACAAAAAGAAAAGGTTAAATCGCCCATTTCCTTTTTTAGGTTTTAGAGTTTCCTTCAGTGAAAAGGTACACGAGAAGGAAATAAAGGATAATGGTTGATCTTAATGCGCAAACAAAATGCGTTACGTAACATTATTACCGTCAATAGAAACTAAGGAAAGGTTGAGGTTGAAGACACTTTGGGAAAAATAATGGGATGATTCTAATCCTCAAGCGTTTTTTCTTCTCACAACAGATACAAATGCAGTAGAAACAGATTTAAAGTTAATGTTTCACGGCTGCATTTTCCTAAAGTGCATGTTTTAATCCAGCAGCATATGTATCTACTTAGGATTTTGTAGCCATAGGCTGGTGTCTTACACAATTCTACAGTTGTAATACACAGGTACAATCTGTCGAGATAGGGAGGAATTGTTGGATTTGTTGGTTGTACTTTTAGACATGTGGTCAGCGGTCCGGAAAGTCATCCTCCCTTCAAGATCTGTTGCGTTGGTCTGGTCTAGTTTTGCCGGTTTTTTTATCGCAAGAGTTAGCTTTTAAAGCGTAGTTTAATACGATAATATAATCGTCTTCATCATGTCAGCTAAGATATAGTGGTAGAGTGGGAGGGAGCTTGATGATAATGAAGGGTTCACTTTATTTTATCTGGACATGGAGGTAAATAAAAAAGTACAACTAAAATCGAACAAGGCAGAACTGACCTTCAAAATTAGAAATAAGTAAAGCTGAATTACACTTAAGTAAATACAATTTGTAGGATTTTATTGAAAAAAAACCAGACGATAGGATATTTGTTGCCTTTAACTTATCAAAACTCCATACTTTAAGTTGGTAAGTGAAAAGATAATAGATTTTTTAGTAAGTTTACGTAACGTTATGTTTTTTTTGAGTGATGCCTTTTCTGTTGATAATATAGTAATGTCGACGTTTGAAATTACCGGAGCGGAGTGCCTCCAGGATTATTACTTGAGTGAAGGCCTAAATACGTTCTTCCATGACTCTCCTCCATATCGTATCATGGGAAATAAAAGGAGTCAAAATTATTGTTGTGAGTGACTCTTACAGCAAAGGAATTTTTTTTTGTGAGGGAAACTTCTTTAATCCATTATCAACCTCATTATCCATCCATATAGGATATTTTTATCATATTTTTTATCCGGGTGCAGTTTCCTGGCTTGGCATTTCTTCAAAACTTCAATTTACAGGGAGGCTACAAGCTATATACAAACGTACTTGGTCGTGTACCTGGCTTCCATTATCTGTCACGTTTGGAGTTATGTAGTCACACGAAATTCAGAGTTGTAAGCAAACTGCACGCATTTGCTACTCTCGCACTCATTATGTTTTTCTCTGTGAAGCAAACAAAAAAAGATTATTAGATTAGGAGGTTGTGCATTCCCTCCATATTATTTTTTTAATAATCAAGATTACACTGGAGAAAAAAGCTGTCACTAATGAGCATGTTCTTTTTGGAAGTTGGAG
This sequence comes from Lepidocyrtinus dapeste, assembly GCA_036850885.1. Classification (NCBI taxonomy): domain Eukaryota; kingdom Metazoa; phylum Arthropoda; class Collembola; order Entomobryomorpha; family Entomobryidae; genus Lepidocyrtinus; species Lepidocyrtinus dapeste. The sequence goes on from JAANSQ010001630.1 coordinate 7,955, forward strand.
TATGCTTGGCTCATTCATTTCACTTGGCAAAATTATACAAAGCAAACTTTAGCCTTCTCAAGCTTTTCGAGATGACAAGAACATGTGAGATCAACCATAATGATATTGTAATGCAACGTGTACGTACCACTATTATTATCACGGGGAGACAAGATACATAAAATAAAGTAGTACAATATACCCTCTGCAAGTATCATTATCCGGACGTACGTGAAAAAGGGATTTATTTTTTCTTGTCATTTTTTTCTATTTTTCCGAAGAGAAAAAAAAAGTTAATGCGCCGTTCCATTTCGCTGCTTTTCCCTTTCATGTTGGAATTATCTACCTTTAGCAAAGCCTTTTTGTTTTATGTTCGGTAGGATTCTGATTTTAATTAGTCGTTTTGGCATTTTACTTATGTAACTTGGGATTATTACAAGAGGATTATGAAACAGCCATTGTTCCTTTTCGCAATTTTCACATGTCTCGACTACGTTCAAAGCGGAATTTGCTCAGAGGATAAGTGCTTACTTGAAAAAAAAGAGTTTTCGTTTTAAGATTCTACGGAGAACATGATAATGATATCATTTTGACGAGCTACTCCACTTGGTAAACAAAAGGGTGTTTTGTTGTGCACCAATTTTAAAGGTATCCATAAATTAGGAGAGTTTGGAGTTAAACAAAGGGAAAGATTATGGTAGTTTGTACGCTCCAGGATTTTAATTTTGAGTTTTAGACAAAGTTAATGTGTTACTTTGTTCATATACCTGCTGCTCTCTATTCATAATATTATTAGCTAGATGATGATGATGTAGTGTAAGGTAACGGTTGTGGTCGGTAAAAAGAATGGAATGATGATGGCCCTAGAAATTTTCTTTACGCTGGAAAGAATAGGAGACGATGGAACGCAGCATGAGAAGACGCTAACATCCTCATAATATGCGTGTGTCCATTATGTACTCTTTTATTCTCTTTGTGGAAAGTGTGTTCCCTATTGTTGTTCGTAGTAATTACCAAAGTCCAAGAAAATGCACTTTATTGTGATATTGTGCTGTTGAGGTATGTATGCATAGGAAAATGTTGGAGGGAGAGAGAAGCATAAGGTTAAAAAAGTGATTTTAAGAGGTAACCTTCCACCTTTTACCCTTCAGGGTATCTTTCATCTTGTTCAAGATGTAATGTAATGAGCTTTTATTTCTTACACGTTTCACGATGCACTTTGTCTCTAGGATTTTTTGTCTTTATTTAGCTCCGCTTTGAAGAGGATACTATTGAAAGCCTTTTCTCAGGAGACACGATACGTAGAACCTTTCGGATAATTTGATTTGATGGAGTCATGATGTAATTTGAATTCTTGTTTCCTCTCAAAACATTCTGTGTTATGTGTAGGCATCATGTGGGATCATGGGATTTGATATGAAGACATGTACCAAGAGCTGACATGGATTGCTTACTAAAGAATATGTAATATTTTCATGTTGCATTAAGAAAAAAATATGCCTTATCGATAATTTGATCTCATCTATAAAACCCAATGGTGTATTGAAGTGCTCATTTGGGATGCAGGGTGAATACCTAAGAACCTTTTTTGTTTTTACCAAGACCTCCGATTCACTTTTTTCAAGGGATTGAATTAATGTCGAAGCCGTAGGTTCACAAGATTTTCAAAGTTATTTAAACCGTATGTGGACTGAAGACAGCTGTCTTTTTATTTCGAATAGGGTCTCCTTGATCTGATCAACCATCGCTGGAATTAGGTTTTGATACCTGTATACAGCCTTAGGGAAATCATCACTTGGGCTGGAGAAATGTATAAAAAATAGAATGTTTTTCTTTCTTGTTTACACCCCATGTGCAACAATGCATTGAGGCATTACGTCAGTCAAGTAAACACGTAAGAAACTAAGAGTGATTGTATATTCAGCAAAGGTTGCTGGAGTAGCTTTGTTTTTCCTATACACTTGAATTTCAATTTGAAGGCATGTCGATTCAATATTCAAAATTGGTTTTGAGCAGCCGCTGGAACTAAAAAAATGTTTAAAATATCTAGAGACATAATTGGCCTAAGGTATGAAGGTATCTATTGCATGCACTTAATGTGCATCGATCAAAACAGCCACCTAAGCTACCAATCTAAATGAGCAGTGTACATTTACTAGTAAAATTAATTTATATTCGGGAAAAGTGTGAAATTGTTTAGATGGATTTTAGTTTGACATGCCATCGATCCATATAGTTTATTAACACATTCCCCAATGAAACATTAATTGAGTAAACTGTAATTTATAATGTACAGTTGTTACTCGTAAGAAGCTCAATTTTTTACTGTCAAGTTGAATTTTTGTCATTGCATTCTATTCCTGAACATACTGGCAGCTCATAAACGCTTTCGGCAATCCTGTCAGAGTCGAACAAGAGAGAATAAATATTTTCCTTGGTCTTTTCTTCACTTTCTTGGGTTCTTGGGTTGGAGCTAAGAAAAGTTTCTCTTGCTTAAGCCCCTACGGCCTTTCACTGCGTAATTTGTATTTTTTTTACTTCTTTTCTTTCTGACTTTTCTTGAATAGCTAGAGTTTAAGAAGGAAATGAATGTTCAAGTGGAAAATGGAAGGGAAGATGATGAAAAAGTTTTTCTTTTCATAGGCAGTCAAGGGAGAACTTAATTTATTAAAGTTTGATCAAGGGGATTACTTTCAGAAGAAAAAAAGTTACGCTTGTCTTAATTGCTCCTTCGATTAATTACTTTTGTGTGTGCCTATTGCATGCAAATGACTCTAGGAAAGAGAGAAAGAATTTGCTTTTTCACGCAGCTAGAGTTTGCCTAGGTTGTGTTGCCCTCCTCAAAACACTGATAATTATGACACGGATGATGTGATGATCCAGAACGAAGAAACTTGGTTCGTTTAGTTACCAACTGGAATCTTTAATGTTTATTAATGAAGAGGAAGAAAGGGGAGCACCACCTCATCTGTCTTGTAGAACTTCAAACTAAATTAATCAGGAAATCTTTAAGGAAAACCTGCTTTCATTACACTAGAGCAGATACAAATCGATCCGTCTTCTTTTATCCCGTCCTCATCATTATCATGAGGAAGGAAACGTTTCAATTCATTTGATATTTTCTATCCGTCTAAAGTTCTTATTTTAGGGCTTAACTTTAGTAATTTAGATGTTTTCACGGGAAATAGCTACTTTGAAGGGAAAAAGCTGAAATGCTTTCGCAAGAATAAAAAGGATCTAGACTTTGGTACGCCTTTTCCTCAAACATAAACCACTCGTCTTATATTTTATGAGCCTTTAATCAATAGACTTAAGTACTAAAACGTTCCAATGATCATACTAGCTCCATGGAGTGAAGCTCACATGGCAAAAAACGTTTCTGCGTAGGAAAAAAGTAAATTAGTCCAGTAAAGTTTGCATTTGGTTTTGGTCACAAAATGCAATAAGCCGAGTAGGCTTTAATTTTGACTTTTCCAGGATTTTATCAGGAATTCGTTAAGAGATCCTCGTGAACTGACGTATATCTAGTGGGCGTAAGTAAGCAAACCGCAGTTTAATGAGAACTCCATTTAACCTCCACACCGCATTTGAGTACAGTAAACTGATTAAAATCTCAAAAATCCTAAACCTTTAATATTTTTGTGTATTTTGATGACTCAACTAATCTTAAATTAAATTCTTGGCAGTGTATTAGCAAATCAATAAGCAACTGTAAGGAGTTGATTCCCCATGAAAGAAAATTGTTTCAATCTTGTTTCAACCTTAGCTCTTATTCTCATCTAAATTAACTTTCCTCCGATTTCTTCATCTACAGAACAAAGAGATGATGAAATAAACAAAGACATTCCAATTTGTTTTCTTACTTTTCATCTGGCACGTCAGTCATTTTCTAATGAGAAAGAAGCAGCTTGAAGCAACTTTTAATCCTTATCCTTAATTTAGTAAGACGCAATAACAATTAGGGAGAGAAGAGCAAGTCAGAAAACAGTAGGGGAACTCCCCAAAACCATCCCGTGTTAGCATGGCTTGATTCCCGTATCATCTAATGTAATTATAAAGGCACACACAAAAACTACACAAACTAATCTTCCATTCCACTTTATTACTCGAATGCGAGTGTAATTTTCTCGTAAAGTTGTCAACCTAAAGTTGCTTTCATCCGAGAAAAGAATTTCCCTATTTAATTTACTCTGCAAATAGGAGTGAAATGAGATTCGCCATTGTACAAACATGGAGAAACTCCAGCTTTGGAATAGGAGAGGATATTGAGCGTTAAGTTTCATTCTGCCTTTGATGATGTCATTTATTCATTATTATTGTTTTTGTATTGTCTCATCTTGTGTAGCGACCTATCCGAATCATTTTATTAGGAAGGGAGCTATGAAAACGAGTAATGGCTCGAATTAGACTTTTATACAGGACATGAATTTCGTAATTTTATATATTGCTAGTGCTCCCATTTACGAAAATGTTGGAGGTTTTGACGGAAATTGATTGAAAAATTTGATTTTAGGCTTGTTAAACAAGTGGTTTTATAGAAGGAAAGCTGTAATTTGATTTTTTTAAACAGAATCTACATCATTGCTTGTTATTTCGGGAAAAAATTTAATCCTTATTGGATTTCATCATTACATTTAGAGCAGGAAGTGCACTATTACCATTAACTTAAGGCCAATTGATATTGGCTTTGAGTCGAAGTATACTAACGGTAAGGAAAAGGAACGGAATCGGATGTAATGATTACTGTCTTGCCTAAAAGGAGGCATTTTTGTTTGAAGAGGCTCATTTAGGAGAATATTGTACCGTAGAATAAAAACTGTAAAGTAGGCTTCGAAAAGAAGATTAAACAGGATCTTATGTAAATATGCAAATAAAAGAAGCGTAAAAAATGTGCTTTTGTTCGTGCAAAGCGTAAAATAGGAACCATTATCTTTTATGGGCCCAATACAGTCACAAATGAAACGGTAATTTAGTAGGAAACGTAATGCCTTTAGATTAAACTAGAAATACTGAAAATGTGTTAACGAAAGTTGAAATAAAAGCACTATAGCTCTTTACTCGGCTTAAAACATGAAAGAAATAGAAATAAAGAGAATATTTTTTAAGACTTGAACTTACTGGAGCATCTTCTCTCGAAGGAAAAGAAAGGGTGATCGAGTACAAATGTAGAATTCTTTTGATGAGTGTTGCCAAGCCGACTTGGAGTTTATGCGAAGGTAATTTCCTCAGTAGCATTATTCTCCAGTACAAAAGACCTTTTGGAAGGTGTGAGATGGCCCAGATCATTTAATTTTTCTACGGTGCATATTTTACATTGAACGCTTGATAAAAAAAAGCTTTTGTATTGGAATATTTTCGTTCTCTACTCAACAAGGATAACTATCACACGTTCACTTTTTAATGTGTTCTTGTGTATCGTGTAACTAAAACTCCATTTTAAATGAGGTTTCTTTTGTTCTCTTAAGATGAAAGGAGATGCATCATGTTATGAGTATCAAGATGGATTGTGTATTTGTAAATATGCTGATGAGGTAAGATACAGACCATCCCCAAAGTCACGAACATAAAGAGTAAAGAGTTTTACAATGCCTCAAGTTGGCCAACTCTGGGGGAAAAAAAGAATCCCATTTGTAGAATACCTTGTTTCCTAGATTAATTTCCGTAGTTTGTGTATGCACTTGGTGCACTGCATTGTGTGCATCTTAATGACGTCGGTGAGTAAACACTAAGGGTTAAACTTCCCCCTGAGCGAACCAAATGAATCATCAAATTTGCATGATAAAGTCATTAGAAACTTTCCCTGACAAGAACGAATCTGGATGATGAGATGATATAATGAAGTTTGGGAGTTTTGGGATATTTGGTGACAATTTTGAAGTTGGAACTCTATAGTCTTGATTTTCACTCTAAAAAGTTTAAAGTTGATGAAATATTGAAATGTAATGGTGTTGATCGCGGAAGTGAAGCGATGATGTCATCTACATTTTGCTGGTCTCATCATGAATAAAATTGAATGGATTTAGACCATGACTGCAATTGATTGGAGGCGTGTAGTTTGTGATTGCGTAGCGGAACATTGTTTTCACTGCATTTTTAATGTCGCATAACGTTTCATAGGGAATAAAATTTTGTGTTGATGCCGTTCATGGGGGAAAAGAGTAGAACAATGGGAGAGCATAACGATACGAATGGAAATTCTAGTTGACATTTTAAAAGGAAAAGGGTTACAATTTTGTTTTTTCCTAATGCGTGTGTGGTTCTCGCTATATATTTATAGAATCAGATGCAGAACTTATAATCTATGAAAAACACTAGGAAACTTTTACATTGTTATCGGGATAGACTCTAGGGGATTTACGGACCTTAAATTGTGCTCATACAAACATAGAAAAAAGCGTATAGAACAAGAACAAGTCAGTCTCTCTGGAGGAACTTTATTGGAGTGTTTTTGAAATAAAAAGAGGAAGAGAATGGAAATGTGGTTGAAATACC
>JAANSQ010001631.1:0-14418 GCA_036850885.1 Lepidocyrtinus dapeste
GTATCTATCTGCTTTACAGCATTTATTGTAAATGATCTCAATAATATATTCCATTGACTCCACCATGGGGTCTTAAAGTATTCATAGTGTTCTAACAAAAAAGAAATATTTCACCGTTTTCCGGGAAAATATCTCTTCGTTGCATTGCTTCACTACATTACTCATCTGTGATATAAATGGGAATACAAATGTGTTTAAACATTTTGAAATAGGGACTAGATGAGGCGTTTCCCAGAACTACTATTTTTTCTTCAGTGATGATAACACATAACCGAGATGAAGATTCTATAATGTTCATCATTTAAATATCTCTGCAAGACAGTTAAACTATCGCAAAGTCCATTTTGTTAAAGCCAAATTTCCACATCTGTTCACTAAACGGATATTTTTTTTTTGCTTTTTCAGTGTAGCATTTTACTCTAACATTTTTGTTTTTAGTTAGTCCTGAAACTTGATAATTTATGACTTTTATCATCCCTCGCAATCTAAATTCCTATTTGGCAAATAGCACACTCGACACTCTTCCATAGAGGAAAAAATACGGTTCCTTGCTTTTCGATCATTGCATTTTCTCCTTTTCTTATTTCCCGTCGGATACTTAGTTATTATACCCTCTGCAGTATTTTCACACGTATTTTCATTACGATAGAACTTATGTGTATGACCGCATTGCATTCGTTTCATTCAATTTGCAAAATTATTTCACCCCTCCCCAAACATGGCAGTTATTATGATTTGCTGCTATTATTCCTACACGAGACGGTAAACTAAAAGCCATTTGACCGAGAATGATTCTCGCCAAAGATTAATAAAACAAAACGTTATACGTACTTACATTAAAAAGGACTTTGATATCATGAGGGTACAAAAACATGCTAGCCACACTGTTACTAACAGTAGTAATATTTACGAGTAGTGTTCTACTGTTCCTTCATTGATTTCATTGATCGGCTCGTACTTGTTACGCAAGGTACCAAAACGTAATTGAGCATAGGATGAAAATGGCGATTCAAAACTTTTTTTGCAATTTCGAATCCTGAAGCTTCAAGCAGACTTATCTTGATATTGGAAGTCACCCACCATTTAAAATAGTCTGTGAGAATTTTTCTTGGAAGGTTCTCACAAATTGCTTTTTCACATGTTTCAATGATTCTCCAGCTTTGGTGCTTGAGAAAAAGCTCGGTGGAATATGTGAACCCGCCTGTACGTTTTTTCTCTGGGTTTCACTTTCCCTTCGTAGAAAAATACTCAAAACTTACCGCAAATTGTGAAAAAGAATATAAAATGCCGTATCGTGGAATGTGCGCTGCTTCAGAGTTCTGTACTTTTATCCAACTTCCAACATTGCTGAAAGTACTGAACTGTCTTCTGGAGGAAATTTGGAAAATACCTATAGTTGAAGGTAGCTAGAGGAAAAAATTCAAGTGACTTCTTGAATATTTTGTCCGTAAAAGCAGTAGGCAATCATGGTTAAAGTATGGAGTAGTGTTCCATTGTGTGATCCCTGAATTACTTAGTTTTCCAGTGGCCTTAAGCCTACCTAGACTTCTATTTACTCCAAGATTACAATGGAAATCCTATGAATTGCGTAAATTCTTTTATCACTACTTATTCTTTTCCTTCCTTCAAAAGTATTTTTCACTAGTGGAATTCATCATTTTAGTATTCCACCACAGTAGAATTTTCTTCGTCCTTAACAATGCGAGCCTTACCCCAGCCATTATTGGAAAACTCAAGTATTGCATTTTTCTTTTGTACTTTTCCTCATTTTGAATTAAAATGAATCCTCTTTTGTTCAAAACTCCTAGATCTTAGTGCTCTTAAGCTGAACAACAGCTGCATGACATTTCAATTCCAATTTCGTTCCTCATTTCCATCCATGTTGTATGCAATGCTAAAAATGTTTATGCCAATATTAATGCAATAGGCCATGTCACCGTCTAAATACTTTCTTCATTTTTCTTGTTCAGCCCATGAGGCAATGCTAAACTAAATTTAGATGTTTTTGGCTCATGCTACAATGTTTGCTCTAATCAGAAGAATTTCAAATAGACTTTTCCACTACTACTATTCGAGAAACTTATATTTCTTGGCATCCACATCCTATCATCATCATCACTTTTCATAGTTTCTTTCTTCGTTTCACTTGACACAAACTCCAATCTCTGAGTCTTTTGCGCTAGCAATTTTTGCCCATTCTTCTTTCTTCTTGAAAATGCCAGCAAGGAAAAAAACTTTCCGTGTTTAACCCCGCATACACCATCATCACCATCAGGATATCAACTAAATAAGTATTTAGTAAAGTTTGTACGAAAAAAATATCGCAGAACCTAAATAATTCTTGGGCATTCTTCTTCTCCTTCCTGATCACGTTAAGTTATGATGCATACACAGCATTTTCCCCTAGGAAAAACTTTCCTACTGTTAATATCACTTTGCTTTATACTTTGAATTCTTCTTGTTTCCTCGGTCGGTACTAGCTTGGATTAATTTTTTTCTCTTCCTCCCATGAAAAGTTTTCGAACATAAGAGCCTCCTCTCCTATACAAGTTCCAATGGAGCCATAACATAATAACACGAGAATTTTTTTAGGCATGATTACATACTCCTGCAGAAAAACCTTCCTTCCCATCATAATGCCAATAATACCCCATCACAACATTTGCATATTTTTCGCAAACCATTCCTCGTCCTTTCTTCCGCCCAAGTAAGTTTTGTCCTTTCTTTTTCTAGTAAATATACACTCTGATCTCTTTTTATTGTCACGTAGTATCGCAACCAAAAGCCAGATTCCTGAACAGTAGCTATTGTGCCGTTTTTTTCGTAGATTTCCTTAATACCATTTCCATTTATATTCCTTGAACATTGCCTATTTAATGGGAAGAAGGTTCACATGATTTCAGTTGATTTCCCCAATTTATCTACTAGAGCATATAAGGTTATTCAGGATTTTACCCAACAAATATTCGTACATTGCTGAGAAAAAAAAGTCTAATTGACTTTGCTCTCGGTCCTCATTCCCAATACATTTTTTTCTTTTTCTCTCACTCTCGCGTGTCCTTTCAGGAGAACCTTTTGCTCGACTGAACGAGCATTTTACCAATGAATACCTGATTCTCTTACAGTACTTAATGAGATGCCGATATGATATGTTGGTACTATATGGATTCCTTGAGTGAAGCATGTAGCCACATTTTTACACTATGCCTACGCACTATATCGTATTTACCTTCGTTTTTTATGGAGCATGGTCTTGTTAGTGAAACGCTGAGAGATGTGTGCGCATACATAAGTAATGCAAGACAAAGCATGACATTGCTTTTAAAACGTAGCATATCTCCAGAAACCACGCTGAGCCAAAGTTAAGCCGAAACTTAAATACTATTGTAAATATCTACTACTTATGTGATGGCATTTTATGGATGAATGTGCTTTTTTACTATAATGACTTTGAATGTGTTATGTCCATGTATTTGGTTGTGTGTCCACGTTCTTTGCTAAACTTTGCTTGCGTGTTCCAACTTCCAAGCAAAGTTTTTTGTGTTCCTTCAGGTTTTCACTATGAATGCATGGAACAATATTATATGAATGAGTGCTTTTTATCATCATCATCATCACATCACGCGATCCGACCTACTTTTTTATATGTATTTCTCTTAGAAAAAAAAACTAATATTGGAGTATTTTCTATGCCTCTTGTAGTATCCATATATAATCCTTTTCAGCCTTTTCTTTTACTTTCCTAAAAGAAAAAAAATCCAAGTAAAAGAGTGTAGACGAATGTAGAAGCATGTATGGCATAAGAAAAGTCTGACTTAATATATACACAGGACTAAACCGATTGGATGGAACGGAATTATATTTAGCGTTGTAAATGGACTGGTTCTCGTAGAGCTCACGTCAGTTGCCTTATTGAGCTAGCTGGAGGCAGAGGCACAAGAACGGAGAACGCTTGTCGCGACTAAAGCAAAAAACACACACGTTATTTCCCATTGCACTGCTACAAAACAAGATATTTTTTATTGTTGAAGACCGACACTTTTTGTAAGCAGGAAATAAAAGTAGAGCTTTAAAAGTTGAAGAAAGTGAGACACGCGAAGCAAGCAAAGCTGGCCAATATAATTCATACGAAAAGAAGGCAGCGTCAAAAAAATTAGGTTGTTGGTTGAGAAAGCTGCGGCGAAACTAGGAGAATATAGATCCATCACATAACCACTTTTATTGCAGCTTTTTTCGATTTGTATTATTTCATTTGATTTATCTTGGTGAAGGAGGGTGACAGGGTATTACAAAAGCAAAATAAGTATTTTCAAGGAGAAAGAATCAAGTCAAGAAAAGATCGAAGAGAGCCAGAAATAGAAGAAAGAGAGAGGAAAGGGAAAAGTACAAGTGGACCAAAACCATTTAAACCACACAATTTCACTGTGACTTTCTTTTATACCAAATAAAAATCATTTTACACTTTCCTCTCAGATTTTTTAAAAATTACCAAATATTTTTGTACAACTCATTTTTTATAATCGATACACATTAGCTGCCCAAAGGTCAACATCGTCCGAGTTTAGTTTTTCTGTCGCATTGTTTAGTTCGCGTTATCAAAGTTCCAAGGAGAGACTGCCCTGATTTATTTTAAGACTTTGAGTGTGAGAACAGTCCGGGGAACGATATTTAGTTTGTGTCGTGCTTAACTTTAGTCACTTAACTGATACATATAGTTACTTTATGGTGCTAAAACAAACAACATCTCAAGACAAAAGAAAACTGTGAGAAATTATCTGGGAATCTGAACTGAGCAAAGGCTGCCGTCATCGTATTTTTTACGCTGCATCAAGCAAACAGAAAGTATTTGGTCACGGTTGTGAGGAAACCATCGTCTAAGCTATAACTTTCTTATCCCCACTCTTTTTTCCTATTTATATTTTTGTACGTTGTATAACATTTGGTGCTGACCTACAAGCCTGGTCCGAAATATTATTTTTAAGAAAGGAGAGCAGAAATCAAAGCACGTGGAAATCAACAAAGTAAGTTATGTTTTACTTTTCATTAATTTTTATACATTGTTAGCCTCCTTCTTAAAAAAATAAATTAGAAAAAGTTAGTTTCCGAGCTGAGCTACTTTCTCAAAAGGAGATTATAGTAATAGCTCAAAGCTAAAGCTCGTGCATGAAGTGATGGCCACACGGTTATGGCTTTTGTAAAAGCAGAACAAAGACCAAAGGAACAAGGCAAAATATCTTGTTGTTTTCTCAAAGCTCAATCAGAGGGAGACAGGAAAGTTTTTTACATTGTTCGTACTCTCTCTGAATGAAAGAAAAGTTTAGTTTCCCTGCAGATTTTTTAGAGTAACGAGAAATCCGCAGGGAGAAAGCTTGAGTATTTTTTGAATGGAAGCAAATCTCAGTTTCTATTCCCATTCAACTCTATTTTTACTTTTTATCTTTATGTCACGTTATTCAGCTTTTGTTTCTCTTCATAAAAACTTTTTTATTTTTCCTAACGGGATTTTTACATTTTATAGAACGTAGAAACTTACAAACGTACTGCTCGTGGCCTACAAAAAGGAATGGAAAATGTGGGTGAAAAGTTTTCAGACAGAGAATCTCCTTTCTTTACATTTTTACAAAGGATTTTCAGAAATGGAGAAAGAAATTGAAAAAATGATAAATTGTAAACTTCTCTACTGCTTCACTTGAAAAATTCCAGTTGAGGAATACAACACAGCACTCAGCCAGCTTACATATCTAGAGACAAAGAAATTGAAATTCATAAGAATACCTTGCTTGCACTATTGTATTTCGCAATTTCATTTTGGGTTAAGTTCCTGCGGTTGAAAATATTTTGTTAAAGAATAACCTTGCAAAACTTATACTCTGAGAGAAAATCTGCATTTCTCTTATCTTGTTCCCACAGTACTTTTGCATCAATGAATGTACTTGTACTGCATTTTCCAATTTTAACAATCGGATTTTGAAATCGATCCAATATCCTTTTCTCCTTGAGAAGCGTAAATTTGCATAAGAAACACGAAGCAATAAAGCCGTCTTCAGTTTTGAGTTTGTGGGAGTTTCAAGCTTCGCATAAGTTTGCAAAAGGAGCCGAATTTGGCATGCGTACACGTAAAAAACTGAGCTTTAGCTACGTGAGCATTTCCAAATGAAAAAGGAGAGAAGATGGGCTGTTAGACGAAAAGGAAAATATGGAATGAAATTATCGCGATAAAAAGTCTTACGTTAGTGATCCAAGGTGGCATATGGGTGTCTTTAATGAGGGGTAAAAATTGGTTTTCCTAGAGTCGGTAAATCCAGATCAAGGATTTGTTGTTTGCTGGTTCGCATCACCATAGCGTTTTATTAGAGTTGGAATAAACATGAGCGAATTCTTGCAGGATTAAATCAGCAAATATAAGCTAACTACATTATAAAATATAGGCATTTTTTACGAAACGTTGATGCTTTAGATTTTCTGCTATAATTGACTCTTTCAATTATGTAGGTTTGTTTGTATATTATGTAATTAGCATGTGCCCAACTATTCGTAGAAGACTAACTACTCCTCTTTAATTCAATTAACTAATTAGCATACGGACCAAAAGAGGCCTGCTTTGTCCATGCAAATAAACTTTTCTTCTATTACGTTCTAACACAGTAGTTATCTTTTAACCTCGTGTCATTGAATATTCTAGAGGAATGGAAACGGTTCGGGTTTAAAAAATCTGCTCTTATGCAACTCCATACTCTAAGCTATTAAGTGGTTGAATAAGTGCCATGTTATTTAGGGAAATACATGCACATTCATCTACGTACATAGTTGTACTCATAGACTCATAGATCACACCATGATCGGATGATGACTGCATGAAAAACAGATTTCATTTTACAATAGACTCCTCTCTGCATAATGAAGTCGGCTGTGACGATGCTGAATTTCAAATAGGCGTATTACGAAGGAGACAGAGTCTTTCATGGTGGCAGACTAAGCCGGTCCAATCCTGTAATCCCAAAGAGTTTACAAAAGATGACTTTGTAATGTGACCTACACGCTTGTCCGCTCATACTTTACTACTGTAAAGTAGTGCTAATTGTAGCGAATGACTTCTATGAATACTAGAATTTAATGTGAGTTTCAAGGTGTTTCCACGTGTTTAAAATAAAGTAGTTTTTCCTTACCTCCATAAACCTAAAATTGTAAATGAATTTTTCCTTATTATTCATTAACGCGTTTGCAATGAAATTGCTCTTGGCGTTTTTGGTCATGAGTCGTTTAAAATTTCAAGAGCAAAGCTATATAACTGTGCGGAAACATTAAGCGAAAATTAGATGCAGGTTATAGTATATACAGAGATACTAACCCTGAATTTTTAAAACATTTTTACACTTTCGTATTTTCCGCTTTCAGCCAGCGTATTCAATTTCCCGCCAATTTTAAATTCGGACAGGATGTGTACCCTCATTAGTTACTAGTGTTACACTCTGCCTAGCAATATGTTTCCATTTTTTTTTATCTTCTCTCTTTTCATTGCCAAAATAGTTCAAGATGGATGAGCGAGGATGGATATGTCGCATGCGGAGAAATATTTAGGTTAAAATTCTATTTTTAAAAAAGATTCTTAGCTTGTCACAACTCGTGTACATTTTACAAATAAATTATTTTGGGTTTGTCATGTTCTTGAGCCAAACGCTATTAATATTTTTAATATTTCTGCATAAATACTTACTACTCTGCTTCCAATCTATTATGGAATTGTTATGATGTAATAAGAATGCCACTCGTGTCAACTCACTTAAAACGTGTGCTACTTTTTATACCCTGTTTTTCCTCTGAAAAAATTTTTGTCTTATTTTGATGCGTTAGGTTTTACGACTCAAGTGCAAAAAATATTTTAGCTGATTGATAGCTCTAAGCCCTATATCACTTTGCGCATCGCCTACCTGCAAAAGCATTAAAAAAATATGCGTAAATGATATAGACACATGGTGAAATATATTCTTCGCATATTTTTGACTTGTAAAGGTCACCGTATAGTATATACCTTTGTTTAACGACTTCTAAAACACAAGACCTTGACAAAAAGCCATCAGAGTTATTACGATGGGAAAACAAAAAACCGTATTAATATATTTTGGGAGGAAACTCGTGCCTATGGTATCTCATCTTTAATCTGTAACTAGGAACCTGTTCTAGTTTTCTAGTAGCTGATCTGTTGAAACTCATTAAATTATTGAATCGATTTGTTCATGCTTTGAGGAAAAATTTTTTTGTCTTTCTTTACACATCGATTGTGTATTAGGTTGTGTAAGTCTTTTGAATTATGCATGTAATGCCTACGAAATGAAGATGAGATAATGCTCTGCTGCTTTTTTGGTTGTTTGAACAACCTTGAAAATTAAAAAAGGCTATAAATAATGTCAGACAAAATCAACATCATCTTCTTAAGAAAACTTGACTGCTGGGCCAATCACCATATACACATTTATCATGGTGAGGAGATGAAACACAGAACATTTTTGAAAATTTCAAGTGTTCTCGTGATCCATTCCCTTTCTGCTCAAAGAGTAGCCTATGCAAGAACGAATTTCGGTTAAAGTTTTGTCTAGCTTCCAAAACTAAATGTGCTAATGTGCTAAACAAACTAGAAAAGTTTGAGAATTCGCCAGACAAACATTTTCATTCGAAACGGTTATGGTAATTTACCAAAGATTCTTTATCTTAAGCGCTAATGCAGTCATATATCTAGGTTCTGTTTTTTGTATCTATGGCAAAACTATAAGTTTATGAGAGTACTTCCATATCCAAGTACGTTTTTACAGGGTTGAAACGTAAATGATGGAAAGAGAGCACTTCATCATGCTCTTTATGAGCACCATCAATTACAGATACGTTCCTTAGGAAAAAATTGTTTTGCTCGATTGGGAACAAAAAGCTTCATAAAAAGATCTGGAGTATGTTACGCAACAGAAAATGTGCGTGTTAAGAAAAGCTTTTTACTTTTGAAAATTCCAAAGGAAAAAATCGTCATAAAATAGGTCTTTTTTTGTTACGAAGGAACACTTTTGTTTACAAACATGCATGGCTTACTTTGTAGTTTTGTACCGTCAAAAAATTTCAAAGAGAGTTTAGAGCCTTATTTTCAACTTGACAAAAAAGACATGAATGTAAACCCAATTAAAAAGTTGAGAAGACGTGACTTGGCTCTTGTACTTCACGCTAGCGCCATAGGTGGCAAATTTGTGACGTGCTTTATAATCCACTTTTTTCCTACTGGAATGTTTTCAAGTGAGATATTATCTTTGAGAAAGGTTAAATCAACATGAAAATATTTCTTTTTGGGGTTGGTGACGATAATATGGGTGGGTTAATTGTATGTTTATCATTTTAATACAATTTTATTATTCTGATTGATTTACAAAATCCATTCATTATTCAAAAGGTGTACACATCAGTACATCATACCATAAACGATGGAACATGGAAATGGTGAAAATTGAATCAAAAGTCATCATTATCGTCATCAATCTATTCATAAAAGTTTCTATTAATATACAAAATGTCTTTTCAAAAAATTCCACGATTAACTAGAAATGATTCATGTTCCTCATTTCTTGGTCAGAATAAAGCAGTTTGATGGATTCGTGATTTTGATAAATTGTTGACTGCTGGTGACCTCTCATTTGCAGATAAGGTACATAACCGTCCAATGTAAATATGTCTTGGATTTACATTAGCCTTTTTGTGCATTTTTGCAGTAATTTGCGACATGACATTCTTGTTATCTCGTAAGACCTTACTGCTAATTACTGGAAGATTTAAAACCTTCGCATTCATCAATCTTTGCGAAAACAAATCTCAGTGAAACTGGAAACGCCTGACAAAAAAATAGCTTCTCGACTACTTGACTCGTAGAGAAATGAAGTCAATCACAATTATTGAATTACATAAAAAGTTAAAGTTTTGCTTTTAATTATTATTATCGTATCAGCAGTCTCCAAAAATCATTTCTGTCAAAAAGTCTCAATCTGGAAGATAGACTGGAGACACTATTTAGATAAGAGTTCTTATGAAACGTTGGGCAAGTCCCGAATATCAAGTTCTAGAACGATGAGATAACTTATTTTAGAGGACAAATTGATATTTAAATTGTCCAAGTATTTATTTACCTCCTTTTGATAATTTTGCAAATTCAAGTTGAGGAATGCTGATTAGATGAAAAAATTGATAACTATGTGGTTTACTAGATCTAAAGGTTATCCTTATTGTTACGTATCACCAGAGATTCATGCGGATGGGACGATCTCTATAATTAAGTATAAGCCTAGATCACAGAGTTAGCTTTCCTACAGTTTAATTAGCAATTCATCTTGATATTTGCGACTTAAGCTATTCACAAGTAATATTTATTTTTTGGGAGTGATAAATCAGATAAGTTCATATCAGCTTAGGACAGGACCTTGAATTCAAGTGAAAAATAGAGGAACACTATTTGAATTGTAAACAGCTTTAATTCCAGAAAATTAAAAAAAAGAGTTGTGTACACCAACATTGATTTGATTGGATAAGAGCTTAATGCAAACCTGGCGTTTTTCATGTGATGGATATTCTGAAGAGGAATGATTATGATTACGCCAGTCGACAGTAGTACAAATTTCAAGTGATTTATTTACAAATCGTTGAATAGGCTTCTGTTACCAGCTCATCATTCCACCTTTTAATTCTTTTTACTATTGTAACCGTCCTCATGTTTTTAATGACGCTTGATTCAATTTATGATACTGGCTCAAGTAATTCATTCAAATTGTTTGTTTGAATTGCCCCGTAGCTGGAAAGCTTTTACTATAGGCTCTTGGGTTAAATACGCGTTAGCCTATGCTCATAAAACTTCTGCATTTTTATCACTCTCTAATTGACAAGCTGACAGGCAAGGACGAAATGTCAATAAAATTTTTGCAGGTTTAAGCCCCACCACTGCATGAAATGATGATATCCATATGCAAAATGTGTGCTTCACTAGGTAAACTTTTAAAAAAGCACTTGTCTTCATGCATGACTGCGTAAATTTTCAGACAGACAGACTATAGTCGAACTTAGGCATTGTAAAAGTAATATCATAAATTACACTGGTATCAGTGCGCTTCACAGTTTAACCAATTTATGTAGAAAATTGAATTTGAAAGTTTAAGTGTGCTTGATTTGGACTCTGCTGTTCACGGTTAATCTTTTCCATATGTGGTTGAGTAAAGTTCAGCATGCAATTATAATCTAAGCTTTAACGAAATCTGGTCTAGGTCTTCATTTCCACGGAAGGCAAACCAAAATCAAAGTGTGGGTTATGTGCAGTCAGCAACAAAAAAAAATTGCAATTTTCTGGAATACTCAAATCTATGCCATTTCATAATCATAGAACTTGTCGAGTAAACCAACACATTTGATTTTGAATGAATATTGTTTCCATTTCAAAATCCAGTACACTCCCATATGCCATTGGGATAATGGCTCATATCCGTTTTCCTCTTAGGCTTTTGAAATGTGTCAAAATATTCATAATATTTGGCTTGGTAAATAATCACATTTCATGAGCTAAACGTTCCATTTTGCAGTTCTAACATGATATTTTGAGTATTCTTCAGCTTGTTTTCATTTCAGTGACGAAAGGAACCTAGCCATTAGGCTAGAAAACTTATGAAATTTTTTGGGGAAATGGTTAGCACTCAATTTCCAAGCGAATAGTCACATTCAATTATGTATGTTGAGTTGGAACCAAAGTACCATTGAAGTTAGTAGAGTAGCAAAATTTTAGAAATTCCTTGATAGAATTGCATGACTACGCATGTAATCAACTTGGTTTCCTATCATCCCCTTCGATTTGCCATGTAAGTGTAATAAATGCTTTTCGGGTGGATGGGCTTTCATTTCATGAGCTAGAATATTGTTATTAGGTCGATCAATACAAAATAAGTAGGTACTATAGGAAAAATGAATGTTGGAACGTTGGAAGTTGGAACCATATCTCTGGATATTTTCTCATGGGACGCTGGACTCAACCTTATTATAATTATAATTGAATTGCTGGAGTTGCAAGTAAAATGACAATGAGTTTTGTTTTGTAATGAGCTATTTGCAAATTTACTGGGAAGGATTCTATACAAACAATGATTTAATTTATAGTCCTTTTGAGTGTGAAGCGATAAGACTAATTAAATTAATTTTTCTTATTATGAGCCTTCCTCGTTTTGTTGTCAGGTAGGAATGGTATAAAGTTCATTATTTTTCTGGATAAATAGATCGTTTACTACGTAAACGACGTTGTTTATCCTGACCTGGCTGATACCAAATTATTGCTAAAGTGACATTGGATAGTTCGAGGCAAAAGGATATAGAACATATTTCAGAAGAAGGAAAAACGATAAAAACATAAATCCTTGTTGTTTTCCTCCTCGTGGCATATTAACGTTATTGTTACGAATGTGAAGTTAGCGTAACATAAAAATTTTAATAACAGGCTGAAACGCGTACGACCTGTTTTAAATTAATAATAATAATGTTCCCAAGTTTCATCATACTTTTTCCTTATCGAATATTTGGCCAGGTAGGACAGAACGTATATCATTATCATAAATGATAAAAAAATTGTGACATGACATGTATTTGTTTCTCGGCTACTTTATCAGATTAAACTGATATGAGCTTTGACCATGCCATCTCTTTCGTTTGTGCACTTGATGGACAATGAATATTTGGAAAGTTGGAAAGTGTGCTTAAGTCACATGCCAAAAGTTTTTCATGTCTCATCGATCAATCCATCATGCATCAGTCAACATGAAATGGGATAGAATGACAAACCTGGAATAATAATTGCTCTGAAAACGTTTCCCTGGCATTTTATCATTCTCTGATCATGATCGTTCTTGATGACTGATCATTCCCGAAAATCTGAAAATACTGCTTTAGGTAGAAACCTTCGTTGATATTTTTTGAGTCCTGGGTCAACTCCATGTTCATGCAAGAAGGAACTAATGCATTACAGCTAATTTAGTATTCTATTAAACTTTCCGTTTTCACCTTCTGAACTTTATGTATATTTAATTAAAAGAGGTATCTCCTACAGCGTCATGTAGACCATGTAGTTCACCCTAAAAGTTTGTAGTTAACTCAAAGTAAATTAAAAATAGTCTTTTTCCTTCAGATCATTCCCGTAGTATTCATGTGTTTCCCCAGCAATAAAATAATCTTAATCTGGATATAAACGGAGGGAATCGCTGCTGAATAGTAAAAACTCTATTTAAACTCTAGCCCACGGTGCTAATATACGCTTGGAGGAAAAAAGCACAGTAAATTTTCAGGCCCGTTTTTATAGCTTCCATTACAAATAAAATTGTCTTGATGTACGGCCCTAGATTTAGATTATTTTTTACTGTTTGGACGAAATGAAATACATAAATTTTACTCTGTATTACGAGTAAGCCATTTATCGTTCGCCCTCCTGTCCTCTTTGGCTTCCTTTCCTTTGTTTATGCACAACCTGGTTAATTGAAATGTCTATATTACACACACGCTTAACGTTTTCAAGCGTACAGTTTCGTGACAAAGCATGTAATTTCTATAGCGAATACCTAATTAATAAAGTCGAGAAAAGTACAGTTAGAAAAGCCACAGAATTCATTTTCTCTAGTTTTATAACTGCCCTAATTTACAACTTGTCCTTTGCAAAATTTGCTCATGGTTTCGTGTAATTTCCAGTTCAGAATTTGCTTCTTTGAATTCATTCGAATGTTTTGTCTTTCACTATTTCAATTTAGCTTACAGTATTTTATTAATTTAAAGAATGTATTCTGCTTACGCAATAACAAAAAAATCATTTCCATTTTGTGTTTGAGCTCGCAAATTCTAAAAAATTTCCTTTGTTTATTCCCATTTCTGTATATTCCTTCAAACGTTTTAGAACGAACCAAAAAACCTAATAAAAATGATGATCTCGTTCATGGCTCTGACTGAATCTTGATGACAAACTGAAGATGATGTAGGATACGTAGCAAACATTGCAAAAACTCTTTTCCTCTTCCATCTTTCCTCTCCATTTCCTTGAGAACCTCTTAATTTCCTTTCTGGCTTGATTTCACTCACTTGGTCGCCATTCGTCAACGCTGGCAACACGCCACGAATATTTACGTACAAAACTTTTGCTCCTCGTGTATTCTTATTGTATTATCGCAAAAAAAATGCGAAAATAGGAAAATACGAAGAGCTTGAAAATTACACGTACTTATAGAGTTGCGGCAAGTGGAAACATTCTTTCACTTTTCATCTTCTTGCACTCCACTTGTTTCGTGCCTACGCAAAAAATACATTCATTTTGTGCTCTATGCTGTTTACCCTTGTAGGAATTCCCAGTGGAAGATTAGTTTCTATTTTTGCAGGGAAAATGAG
>JAANSQ010001633.1:0-14416 GCA_036850885.1 Lepidocyrtinus dapeste
ACTTGCATATATTGTAGTACAGGTTTTAAAGTTTAGTATCCTATAAGATTCGATTCTTCACTTTTTAAAGTAGTTTGTACAATTCTTTTTAAAAGTATATGTGTATTTGAAGGTATTCACTTGAGATAAAAAAAAGTGAATGAATGAACGACTCAAAACGAATGAATGAAGATGAAGTGGTTTTCTGGTTGATGTTGTTGTAGTGCTGTAGTGCCTTGGCAAGTTGGCAATGTTGGCATCATCATCCTTTGATATAGTCAAATGCGACGAGTTAATGTTAAAAAAATTAATAGAAAAAAGGTACGACAGACGGATTCATTGAGGCGAATAAAGCAACAAGGGCGAAATGTTCATTGGTTGGCCCATGAATAAGTATAAGAGGGATTGAAAAAAGATTGTAACTCATAAAAAATATTTCCGTGTGCAGATGCTCTCTGGCGAAAATTCTCTCCCGTTAATCTATAAAAAACGACTGGGTGACATTCTCAATAATTCAGAATCAAAATGAGTTAGTACCACTGTTCTAAGAAAAATGGCGAATTTTGTGGAGTAGATTTAACCACTTTTTAAAAATTCGGGTGGAGAATATCATCAAGTAAAAAAGCACTGAGAGATCATTGAGACATTATATAATTCCACTTTCGGTTCATTAGCGGCCTGCTTTATATGTACATTTCACGTCGACATTCCTCACTTAAAAAATTAAAGGAAAGAAACTAATGGTAAGTAGAGGCCATTCTCAACAGATATTGTAAAGGAGAGATTTTTTTATTAGCTGGGTCCATCAACTAGACTTTAAACGTTATTTTTTTGCCTTTTTAAAATCTTGTCAAATGCTTATACTCACCAATGGTTTTTCAAAATGTGAACGGGAAAACGAGGCGAGTTTTGCGAAGGATTGCGGCAGTGAAATAAAATGAATGAAAATGCTATCGGTCGATTTGGTTTGGTAGGCTCGGTCAAGAAGTAGTTTGACTACTGCCTATTCAAAATGAGTGAACTGAAAAGGTATTTTTGTATGGCAAGCTCGAGAAAACCCACTGCTATGAACTACAGAATAGAATAAACTTATACTAGGCTATATTTTTACTGACAGAAAAAAAAACTTGGAATTCCGTTAAGCCAGTCTTTATCATTTGAGGAGAGAACAAACACCATTAAAATGTATGGAATGAAGTAATGTACAGCTGCGCGTACTTTATGACAAAGGGTGATAAAAATAGTATTGGAAATGGCATGCGCCATGAAAAAAAGGTCAGAGGGTGAACTAATAATAATAATGCCATTAGCTATTTTATCGTGTTTTTCGAGACATGCTTAATTAAATTCTCATATTTACAAGTACAATCATTACATGGAAAGTCGTAGACTAAACGGAGTGTAATGTACATGATAACTGAAAAAACAAAGCTCTTTCAGACATTCGTCTCCTTCAGCGAGCAAAATATCAGTAATAAAACCACCAAAGTAATAATATTGTCGAAAAGGAGTCCTATCAGACTTTTAGAGGAAAGTGAGACGCTCATTTTTATGGATTTACTGTTTTGTAATAATTTGGCATGACTTATGCCGTCACCGTCTGCAGAAAATTAACGAGATAAAAAAGGAGAACACTAATCGCTGCTTCAAAACTTTAGAATGAAATAGTGAGGAATAACAATAATAATGGGCAACATAAAAAAAGTCGTAAAGTCGTTTGTGCAATTTGCAATTTCGACTCGACCTTAGTTTTTTTCGGCGATATTACGCAATGCTTTAATTACTGTGCGTGCGTACTTTTATTTTCAACGAATTTTACAAAACAATTTTACAGATAATTTTTCATTCAATCTTTTCCACTAATATTTCCAAAGCAAAGTACATACTCAGTATTGCACCATTTCTTGAACTACATTCATTTTCTTTGTTCATTTCGAGAAATAATGAATACATGTGTAAAGAGAGGAAGTGAGGAGGAACATTTATAAAAGCATAAGCTTAGAAGGCCTCAAGTAAACCTAAGATAGGTATAATATTTTGGTTTTTGAATGAGAAAGAGGATGAAGAATGAGAGGACCGGATATTCTTTCAGATAGTAGAATCGTTGTCGGATCCCAAGCGAAAAAATGTAAAAGACAGGAAACCGTGAACTTTCCTACCAGCACTACAAAAGAAGTGGACTTAAGAAAATCTGGTGGCAGCTGAAAACCCAGACACCTTTCATAAAAATTCTTTTTTTTTCTTGAATGGAGGTTGTTTTCGTGAGAAAACGGACGTGAGTAGTGATATTTTAATTGTATGAAATTTACCATTATCATCCCGCTCTATACTTGATACATCCTATGTTGGTATACACACAAATGCACAATTTTTATCCTTTCCTGCCATAAAAGCTATATGGTACAACCAGGGCAAGAAATTTTTTTGCCTTTTCCTGCAAAAACTTATTGTTCGGTTGTTCTTTATCGTAAGAATTGATAAGGAAATATATGTGTGTTCGTTTGACCAGAAATTCTTGTTAGAATTACAGCAAGCTGCTTAAACGACCGTGAGGTTTTTAAGTTGACGCATAAAAATTTGTAATGCTCGTATTATCCAAACGAGTCTAGGCTTTTTAATAATCCGTCTCCCCAAAGCTCTCTCTTAAAGTCTTAAGGAATATCGAAGACACGACCATGAGCCCATACTAGATGAAATACCCAAGAGAGAGAAAAAAAATACTCAAATGGATTTTTAAATAACACTCTCGTGTCATCATCATCACTTTAGCCATAATCGTTTTTAAAGTCTCGAAAGGAGACAACAAATAGCGAGTAGAAAACTTGCTATGTGTTTCTTTCTGGCATTCAGGTATTCTCCGCAAGTATAATTCCACGTGCAAACTGTATATGGCTTCGTATTGTATTACTTCTGTGGAGTCATCTTGTCATTTAGAAAAATGTGTAGGCTGTCAAGGTATTTATAGTTTTTTGTCACCGTTGTCTCATTTCACACTTAAGTTGCATGTTGAGAAACCTTTTTCTTGTGTATATCTCAAAGTACGGCTCTGTGTGCTACATGGACGGAATGGAGAGGAAAAATGAATGAATGAAACGAAATGTATGTACAGAGAGATCCACGTGCTGTAAAAAGCGTAGCGTTCTGATCAAAAGGTAAAAAAGGAAGAAAGAATGAATGAAGTGACGGAGTGAATGAATGAGTCGAACTCGAAGCCCATCCGCGAGTGAAAAAGGAATGAATGGATTTTCCATATTGCAATTGGGAGGATAAGTATGAAGAAAAAAGTATTTTTTTTCAAATGTGAGAAGATAATCAAGCCAACTTTATTGCATTCACAGTACATTATTCTTTTCGAAACTCAAGGTATGGAGGTATATGGTTTTTTTTTGCGTGGGATGTTTTTACTGCATATGTGTTTTAAGAATTAGCGAATTTCTTTGAGTGGACGATAGCGATAAGGTAGAAATGTGTAAGGTGAACATTTTTATTTAAAATAATGATTCAGGTTATATGTTCGTAGATCATATAGATTGGTTTTTAAGAGGCGCGTGGAGCATTAATGTAAGTTTTAGGTTGCATCGTATGGAACGCTTCTGTTTCGTGACGTGATGCTAAAAAAAATCTTAAATATGTAATGCTTAGTTTACTACCATATTTTATAGAATGTTGAGTAAAAATGGAAGGGAGGTAGTTCATGAGTTGAGTCATTTCTAGGTAACCTCTCGTTTGCCCTTTATATTCCACTGAAGGTTTTTTCAAAAGATGATTTTCTTTCTAATGAAAATTCGCTCACTTTAAGGGAGGTATAAACCGTGTGTTTCTTTTTCCTTTTCATTCAAGAGTTCGTGATGATGCTAGAATATATGAGATAGTAATCCTATGGAGGTCTGTCTATATGCCTCAAAAAATTCAGTGCAGAGGATAACGTTACATGCATAACATTATATTTACTCTAGAAAGGGTACGTGCTTTGGTCCGTTTTGCTAAACGATCAATTCATCAAAGGGAAGTAAGTACCTTGATAAAACTTGTTGCAGTGCATTTGTTGGCAAAGTGTACGGTAATTTTACGATGAAGTCTCATTCCTTCAGGTAAGAATATATTTTTCATTCATAAGAGTCTCTAGAGGCTCCCTTATTTGTTCGCTACTACGAAACAGTTTTGAGTTCATTCATTCATTCTTTCGTAAGCAGGAGCTAATGCAATGCAGAAACTGCAATGTTCCTTCATGTTGCAAGGAGAGGTGATGTGAGACTCTTACACGAAAATAAAAACTCGGTATTCTCTCCGATAACAAGATAAAGGTAAAGTTATTTTTGAAACCATTCATTTTCGTACGAACACACACACGGACATGCAGGCATCTTCATCTTCACGGTTCACACAAGATAATTTACTCGAAGGTATGAGGTATGTGGGGAAGCAGTAAGAGAATTAAATGAATTAAATGACGATCGTTTACGTCAAACTGTAATTACATAGTTCCCTATTTTTAGAGAGAAATACGGTAAGAGTTAGTCTAGTCGAACTAAGGACACTAACTCAAGAAAAGGTACAAAGAATGACTAGAAAAATGGCAAATGCAACTAATTTAGATGTAGATAAGTTGCACATCATACCCTAGTGGGTTTTTGCAGACATTTTTAAGCTTTTAAAATCCAGCGTATTAAGTAAATGGTGAATTCCTCCGCATAAAGATAACTCATCTACAAGATGCATTAATATCTGCCAGAAGTACTTAGTTTCATTCATATTATTTCATTTTGAAGTTTTTTTTACACAAGCAAAGCCATTTGGGGATTACAAGGGATTTTAAGGTACCTACATAATCTCACTTCTCGCGGGAGGCTATAGTAGTAGTGGAATACAGGAAGACTCGAAAAAAATTACGAATGAATGAATGAAGTTAAAGGAAGCAGCCAACAGTGAATGAATGAATGAATGAATGAACGAGCGAAAAGCGAGAAAAGAATGAGATGGGTGAATAAAGTTATACTATTGTTGAGGAGGACGCGCTCACTGCGCTCACTGCGCTCTCTCTCTCTCCCTCTCTCTCTTCCTTGCGTTCATCGGCCTTTTTTCTTGAAATGGTGAATTGGTGTGGAGTGAGGAGAGTGTACGTGAAAGATGTGTGTGCTTATTTAGCACTCTACCTGTACATTGCGATCGAAAGCTTGACATAGAATGTTCATTGATATGAAATAGTTGTGGTAATAAAAATACTAATATTGATGATAATAATAACCTCAATAATATTATTTATGGGAGGTAAGATGATCGTAAGTATGAAGCCAACGAGGGATAGCAGATGTTTCGAAAAAATACTATAATCATTTAATTCGAAAAGATGTAACAGCAAGAATTGGTGAGATGGATTTTTTTTGCTGAATGAATTTACGTTTTGCGGTATAATACCTTTTTATGGGGGTTCATACAAGCTTAATGAAGTAACAAAATTTTGTATGTGAGGTTTACAGCCAAACTGAAGGTTCCGTTGGTATAATTTTGTTTAGTATTTCTGATAATGCAGATTAAGTATATAGAGTTATTAGTAAAAAAAAATTGCAGTTATCAGTGAGTAGAAATGAGGTAGTTTATTTTTGTTAGGGGATAGCTTCAATTTATTTTGAGTTGAGAAGAGGAAAATGTATGGTGGGCTAAGGGAGAAACGTGCGAATCATTAATCCGACGTGAAAGGAGTCACGAAATATGAAATGCTTGTTTCGTGTCTGTAATCGCAAGAAATGTTGGTAGTGAAGAGGAAGCCTGTGTCTCCATTTTTGTTTGGGTAATGATGAGAGTGAGATTAAAGTCCTCTCATCATCATAATTCTCATGATGAGTTGACAATAAGCCACCTCCGCAGTATTTCTTTTTTAATGTTGAGCTGTCTCGTCTTCCCATTTTTGTCAAGAAAAGAGATGGGTGACACCGACCAAAGAAGAATAGAGGTAGAGTATTTTTTTGGGTGTGACCGGAATAGGTTGTTATTATTATGGTGATATGACTAGCTAAAAAATTTACTTTTACTCAAATGGGCAGAGAGAGAGAGAGATAGAGATTGAGATAGATACGAAATGAAAATGACTAGGGAACAATTTGTGTGGGACTTGTTATTGTTTCTCATATTGGTTAGGTACTCCTTTAGTTTTATGACTGCACCTCCATTCTTTGGCTGTTAGGAGTGTTAGGAGGGTGACAAAATAAAAACGTGAGATGTTTTCCGTTGCTACGCGGATGAAATGTTTCTCTTGGGTGAATTCGGTTGATCGAACTTGTGTCCTTATGCATGTATTCCTGCTGCTTGAACATGAGCTGCGTTGGCGTTTAATTGCTTTCCTCGAAAGAGACGCCACTGATTTTTTCATTCATTTAGGAGGGCGTGTTTCCTCATCTCCCATTCACAAATGTTTTTTTTAGGGAGCAAGGATGTAAAAGGAAGTGTACTATTCCTCATTTTATTATGCTAAGGGTTGAACTTGAAAAAGAAATCTATCGTTTAATTGCGTTATACCAACTGAACTCTTACTTAGATCGGATGAGACAATGGAAAATGCAATGGATGATGTATACGAGAAAGGTGTAGGCTAGCAAGATGTAAGCTAGGTGTACATTCTCCACCAGATTTTGTTGAAAGCAAAGCAGCAATTTTCATGCAACCTTGCCTAACCTTCTAATCCTTTCTTTTATTCGTTTTTCCTGCATGTTCGTTACACAAAATTCACCTTTCAAGTTGGTTCACGATGCAATAAAAAACTGGCTTGTTTCACTTTAGATTGGTTTATCACTTTGCATCATAAACAAGATTCAAGTAATAATCCTAGCCTAGGTCCATAAGGAACTGAAAAAAAAAAGAAAAGAGTAGGTACCTCTTTCAATTTTCCTTCTTTCAAGTCTATTTTTTTCTCCTCTCTACTGGTTCTTTTCTGAGTGAAACAGCAACTTCGCCTTGCCTCTGGCTTCTCTATACACTCACTGTCTGTAAAAGACTTATCTTAATCTTGATGTGCTTATCTAAATCTCTGCCTCACAAGATAACATTCAACTTTATTCCAACTTATACCATATTATCTTTTAATTAGAAACGAGCTTAAGGCTTTACCTTAGTATATTTGGGCTTATCCATTTTTTGTTTATCTTGAAGAAGGCGCGGCAGACTTATTCTAAAAAACGAGCAAGTCTGACGAGAAGGAGAGAACACAGAAAGTAATCATTATTTTTAAGTTATCCTTTCTTTTCTTTACTCATTCGCGTGAGATGGTCTGCTCTTTTAAATGAATGAACTAATTCACAGTTTCATAAAAAAAGATCGAATCGAAAGAGTTGTAAAAAGAGTGAAGTAATAATAATGACAATAAAATTCAGAAGCGTATAACTTGCCATGCAATTCAAATCTTGACTTATTCAACCTCAAAAAACGCATGACCAAACAACACCAAATACTAAAATCAGATCACATTCTTTCAGTCTTACAACTTCAAGTAGCTGCCTTTACCGTTTCTTGAAAATTTTCTTTAATATATGACCATATCATGTATTTTCGTTTAAAGCAGAACAAAATGATTAAACTGGTAGCAAAAGGAACTGCAAAATAAAGACACAAGTGATTACATTCAACATCCCAGCACTTTTTGGTCCAAGCTCATGCAATTCGTTAAATGTTAGGAAATTTATTTTCTAGTTTTTTGAGCACTTAAACCATGGATTGTCTTTTCCTATTACATTCTGCTGGCCAATGTTTTAATTATTTTACATTTATTGTAAGGAGGTTGCTGATTTCTAGAATTTGAATTTGCATTATATCCAAGTAATAATAAAAAGCTTGCATTGAAAAGCTGTAAAAATATTAATTATTCGAGTATTTATAGTGTATTCGTTACGTAAAGGCTTATGGTAAGTTCAAAAGTGGCTTACGTGAACCATGAGCCGATCTTATTGTGGATCTTATATGCTATTCATAAAATTTGCATGTTGAATAGAAGGTTCTAGTAACCAGTTTATAAGTTTAGTGGACTGATTAGCTTATGCGCAGGTGTAAAATCCTTGATGCTTCTTTGAAATCTGTTCTGCCTTTGGGTTTGGTTGAATGTAGACAAGTAAATTGAAGAAAAGTAAATAACTAATCGAAAGTATAAGCATACAGCATTATATAGTACAGAATAGAAGCACTAACTAGCGTTCTTTTACTTAAAAAAGTTGAACTTTGAGAAGTTTTGCCTGTTCCCCCGTAAAAAAGGTGGATAGATAGATCGAAATGATCGAATTGAATCTGGGGTTCGTAAATAGAAACAAGTATCAGCGGCCGCAACTGTATGTGAAGAACGGAAGCTGTATATCCACATTAAAATGCCACGCCATCGTAGCAATAGCCATCGAACCGTGCCGTGAAGCTCATCACAACTTTTATGATCATCACATTATATACCCTAGTATCAACTGATTCTTTCGGTTTAGCCTAGGTAATCAATCTCACAATTCCTCTCAGGTAAATATAAAGTGGTTTAAAGCGCTTAAATGCATTGCACGCACACACTGACATACACACACCTTCTTGGCTCATCAAAAAGGACGAAAAAAAGTGGAAAGTAGTAAATAATGTTCGTTTTAGGTACGTAATGTAGGGAAAAAACATGAATAAGATAACGTACTCGAATGTACAGCCATACATAAATATTTTTGTGGATGTAATGCTCCTAATGCTTTTGCATTTTATGAATGAAAGAAAACTAAAAAAAAAATTATCATCATCATGGATTTTGTTGCATGATCATGATCATATAAGTAAATGTACCGTCGTCGCCATGGCAGTAGTGGTCAGATGGGAAGATATCGTCTTTTTTCAAATTGTGAAACAGTTGGCATGTATGATATAAGGTAGAGAAGATAACTCTGATAACTTGTTTGAAATCTGAAAAAAAACAAGCTTCGGGAGAGGCTCTCCTTTTGATAGTCATCATCCATGCAAATTTCTATTTTTTACGCTTGATTTTTGCCAGGTACGGGGAAAGGATTGAGTAGAGTGAGTGAACGAAATCAGGTTTGGTTTGGAGGAAGAGATGATATTCATTGAAAGGTTAAGCTTATGTTTTATTTCTCTGTCAATGCGAAAAAATATTGTCTAAAGTAAATTTTGCAGTTTAGTGTATCTGTAAAGTGAACTGTAGTTATTTCAATTAGCTTATTGAAATGAATAACTATATGAGATTGATTCACATAGAGTTTAAAACTGGCTTGATCAGTCTCTTTTTTATTTAGTTTGAAAGAGAGAAGACAATTTTCTTTTCAACCCCCTTCTCATCATCATCCATTTGAGTTTTTCCCCTAGAGAAAGACTGGTGTCGCCTGCGCCTTCGCTTGACATGCAGTGATACAAACACTGGTTTGTTTCATATCCATATTGAGTTTTGGTTTGTGGTAGAATGGCTTAAGCCACGTCACGATGAATACTTGGAAAGAAGCAAAAAAGGCATATAAAAACCCGTCTTCGCTGCTGCCTCTTTCCTTAAAACACTTTATTCTCTGAGTTGAACACTGCACGCACCTACAGATATACATTCACGCATTCTCAAATGGTGAAAAATACAGCGCTGGGGCTTAAGTAGAAGTACACGCGTTTTTATTTCTCTCTGTCTTGATGAGCACATCCCTCTTTGATGTGTATACTCAAGGAATACGAAGAAGGATTAAGAATTAGAAAATACAAAATATTGTTTTCTTTGAAAAAATGTAAGAGGGTATGGGTACATGATATTTTCGTAGAGAATTTCCCGCAAACTAAAACTGGTCCGTTTAGTTCTCTTCTTCTTTGGATGTGTGTACTCTCTCTTTCTCTTCTGTATCTTTTTTTCGAGAGTACAATGATTCTCTTGTCTGGTGTGTGTGGGTAGGCGCCTTGTAACATCACCAAGGAAGACGTATGGTGAAGGAACCCTCGAAATCAAGATGAACTGATGTGAGCTGAAGAAGATGGAGAAAGAGAATAGAACATGGTGGTGGTTGTACTGTAAATGCTGTTATTTCAATGCGCTGTAATACAAACGGCTCAAAAAGTTGAACTTGTTGTTCATAAGTTCAAGATGCTTTAAAGACTGGTTGCCATACATGAAGCGAAATTGGGATGCTTTTCTTTAAAAAAGAATGAGAGTTTGAGGCGAACAAGACTCTGACGAGTGAACCGAAAAAAGACTAAAAAAGAAACAATTTTATACCGAAGAGCTAAGCTTAAGGTTTATGTCTGGGTAATAAAATGTGTATGATACATGATATAAAGTGTTTTATACTTTTTATTCATTTTTTTTCTTCTCCTGGTGCTGCTGGTGGTTTTGCAGTGGTTTTCCTAAACTCTTTCATCATATATTCCTTATAGTAAACGGTTTCGAAGCGTGAGCGTAAGAGCAAAACAGTATCATTTTGACGGAGGAGAGTGATGTGGAGTTGGATTTAGTCTCGATCATGCCTTTCTCTATGTATTATTACTTCTCAAGGATAATTTTTATGTAAGAGGATGATAGAAAAAAAAGTCAATGAAATTGTATTCATTCTGAAGGGAAATACACATTTGTGCAGGGAATCCATGCGAGATAATAATACATAAGTTATGAAGGAAAAAGAGAGAGAGAAAAAATACTCTTGTCATGAATGAGGATCCTTTTATTTTCTCGCTTACCGTCCAGCAACTGTGCTGAGAGCTAGTTTGGCTCTGTGCTCTGTACACCGGATACCGCCATCATTATCAATGATGAATGTTACTTGGGAAAAAAAGGAAATCGCCTTTATTGACTGGAATCAAAAAGGGATATACGATGTTTTATCCAGGAGGAAATGGGCTTTTCAAGGAATCGAAAAAATTGTCGAATTTAAGCCATGTGGCATAGCCTTGCACCATGTATAAAAAATTGAAGGGGATGTTCTAGGATAAGGATGCAACAGGCCTCCGGTGTTTCATACTAAAAAAAATCCCTTGTTGCTTCCTTGCCTCTGCCAACTGTTGCATAGATTCCAATATCAAGGTTTATCCGTAACTGTTTAATTCGTCGTGAATGAAAGAATGCCATATTAAAATATGCTAGACTGTTTTGATATCATTACACTTTACATTAGAATTTATAGTTTTAATTGGTCCGGGGGAAAACTTGTGTGCAAGGAAACCGTTACACCAGTAATAATGTGTTTGTGTGGAGGGCCACAGAAAATCTCTTTAAGGTACAACAGATAGTTGTACGGGAAATGGAATGAATGTTAAAGGGTTGAAAACGTTTAGCACTTTGAACATGTTTTTATTTCAAGTTTGACTTTCATAATGTATTACTTCAGTGTTCTTAAGGAAAAAGTGTAACAGCTGCTGAATCCGTGAAAAAAAATCATCGTAATGATCATTTTCCTTTAAAAAAATGTATAGGGTGAAGATAAAGTTCAGGTTAGATTTCGTTTCTCTAATTTTAAAGGTAGGCATTGCATGAGAGGATATCTTGATTGTTGAAGACCATCTCGGCCCTGATTTGAAATTTTGGGTGAGAAAAACTCCTCCGATAAAGTATACATTTTCTCGTTAATAAATTATAATTAGTTGTAAAATTGAATTATAGAGATTTGTTGTAAGTGTTCTCGGGCTTTAATTTCTGCAAAAACGAAAACATGCTCGAATAAAAAAAGAGTAAAATAAAAAATATATATATCGTGCGGATTTTGGTTTTGATTTTGAGGATTGCATAAAAGGAAATAATACTGAATTGAAATGGTTTGTTGCTCCTGTTATTCTGGCAATTTAGTTCTTACTTGATGACTACAACTTGTTCGGGAAAATTTTTTAGTATAGAGCATCAACATAATCATCTCTTCTCATCCCTTACAAAAAATTCACATTTGGAATGAAATGCTCAAATAGAGAGAAAAAACAACAATTTTTTAGCCTTACACTCAAAAAACGTACATGGATGCAAGCTTGTATCGGCTGTTACAGTCAAGTCAGTCAGTAGTGGCAACATAGAAAAAAGGCTGCAGTAAGAAAGTTTTTTTTCTCTCTCTGAATTTTTTTCAGAGATTTTTACTGCAAAAGAAAAGAGGTTTTTTGGATTTGGATAATGTTTGAATGTAATTCTATGTGTTCCGGAGGATACACAACGTACACCAGCAAATGTTAAATTGAAATGGATGAGTGTGTATCTAGGTATTAGCTTTTGTATGCTGTGGATATAAAAGATTATATATATTTTGTGGATGATGGTGATGCTGATGATGATAAGAATGATGATGGTTCAGTTCCTAAATGAATGTATTATTCAAAGGGATGAATAAAGCAAGTAAGAGATGATGTTGATGTTGGAGTTTTAGGTGGTGCTGCTCATCACATCACACTATATTTTTTTTCTCTCTCTCTCTTTTCTTCTTTGCTGGCTAGTGTTCAACGAAGAATATAAAATAGAATGTGAATGTGAGTTAAGTTTGTTTTCGAGTGAGATGAGGGAACAAATGCCGTGTAAAAAAGGAGCAACAAGTAAAGCAGGGAATGAATGTAGTGTATTGTGTATATAAGTAGATATCCTTTTTTCTTAATGTTTCTCAATGTATAGCTTGAAAATGATTTGTGGTAAAAGCCCTTCCCTAAAAAAGATGCTGCCTGCATGGGTCGTCATTTAACAGACAATCCCATCCCCCGTCCGTCCATCGTCCCCATTCACTGATGAAGACTCTCAGTCTCAGAACAGAAGCTGAGCTGTGCAGTTGAGTTTCGCTGAAAAAAGATTTTTTTTTATCACGCTTCAAGCTTCTACGCTTAGAACATGCACTTTATGTAAAGAGAAGAAAAAAAACTAAATACTCGCACAGTCAGATTGCTTGTGAATTAAAAAAGTTTTTTTTGTAAGGATATACCTACTAACAATAAAGCAGAGGTGCATTCATTCGTTCCTTTGCCGCTATATCATCACATTTTATTACACAGTGATAAAAAGTATTTTTCGAGCAAGGTTCAGACCCTCTTGGAGCATAAAACTTGAACAAAAATTTTTCACTGGAGTGAAGAAAATAATTGATAAATAATAGTTTAGTACCGTGTTTTGTCTTGTGTAACTCTTGTGTTCGTCTTCTAGTTTTGTCGCGAATTTAATACTGAAGAAATTTTTTTAGAAACTCGTTTACACGATGCCAGTAATTTGAACGAGAGTCTAAAAACAATCCTGAGATTTGTAAATGTTTTTGTGTTGTTTCCTGCAGACACAAAAATTTGTAAGGATTTTATCTACAGCTCAAGCTGGTGAATGGTGACAAAGCTTTTAATTTAACTATTTCACGTAAGAAAAGTGCGAAGCTTTAGCAAGGCAAGACGACTCAAAAAGTGCCTTTTCTCTTGCTCTCTGAGACTCTCCGTGGAAGATTTTTCTTTTTGATTGTATTACAATTCAACACTGCACTAGTTCGATCTCCGGAGAGAAGAAAAAGAGAGTAAACCATGCAATCTAAGGGAAGAGGAAGAAGTTTGTGAAGAAGCAAAAATACATCACTGTTTTTTTTCTCTCTTAAACATCATCATCATCAACAAGATTATCTTTGAGTTCTCTTGAATCATTAAAAAAGAGCATCATGCTACATACGCTCTCCACTTTAAGATGAAGACGAAAGAGTTGGTGAACAAGGGAAGCAAAAGTAATTCGACGGACTGAAAAAGAGACATAAAATATCCACATTCACAATATCAAATCGACAAATACACACTCACTCTCTCTTTCTGTCTCTCTTTGGTTTCATCGAGAGATTATTTTGGTGTGTCGTGTGTACAAAGTGCTTCTCTCAAAGAAGAATAGCTAAAACGCAACTTTATTTCGCTAAAGCTTAATCGTAAGTTGGTGTGCTGCTGAGACGTTAATGCTGCTCATAGTTTTTTCCCTTCAGAATATACCATTTGGCTTTGCCCAGAGAGTCTACTTAGGAAAGAAACTTAGGTGAAAAATTAGAAAAAAATCTAGCAATCTACTGAATCTAGTTTGATGACAGCGTTGTGGCTAGACTCGTTCCAGGGGAAATGTCATGATAATGATAACACTGTGACTCATGCTCGTGGATTTTCATGTGAAGAAAGTGCACAAAACTTTAAAGTTGGATTTGACAAGTGCTAAAAGAAGATATGCTTTCTGGATGTGAATTATTTCTACGTTGACTTACTGTAAGTGTTTTTCGCTTTTAATGGGAAAGATTATTGAGAAATTTCTTAAAAACATTTTTCATACGTCATGTTAGCAAGGGTACACATTTTACGTGGATACTTACCTACTCTATAGGTATTGTATTTTGGTTTTCCATCAAACATTCCTACGCTTCTAGATTAGCTCCAAGAAAAGCTACTTGGAAAGGATTAGGATAAGAAAGCACGAGTCAGAAAATTTTATACTTTAGTAGCCTTATCGTACTATCAGCTAAAGAACAATTTTAAGCCTCTCTAATGC
>JAANSQ010001634.1:0-14413 GCA_036850885.1 Lepidocyrtinus dapeste
TCTTACATAAGCCACTGGTGTGTATTTTGTAACTAAAGTTACATCATATTTGTGAACGCCTGCATGGCGTACGTGGAAAGTGCATACATGGTCAAAAATAACAATTTAAGTTTTATTTGAAATGAAAGTGAAGCGAACAGACCCCTTAAGCATCATTAAAGATTAAAATATCTGAAAAATGTACCCATACTTATTTCCCATAGATTGGGAAATTTATCGAAAATTTTCGGCAGTGTAGGACGTTTCACAAAAAACACTGTTAGAATAATCACCGAACACATAATAATGACGCTGGTATTCATGTTTTATTGCATGACAGTAAATATTCATTGATTTCAACTTTGCTTAACTACCTTTCCGGCCTAGTTCAAGGAGCCAATTTGATAAAGCTACAGGCAGAAATATACTGTCAAAATTTTACCGTAAACTAGATCATTTAAAATCCACTTGTTAATGAATAATGCCAGCGTTTGTTTTTTTGAGTGGTTAAAAGGAGACGTACAGAATGCGCTACTCTAGCGGTCCGTTATAAGATCTCTATAATCTTGAGAGAAAAGATGACGCATTAGTTGTTTCTGAAGATACTTTCCTGGTTTATGATATTTAAATGAAGCTAAACAATAGTTTAAATTTCTACATGTACCGCTTTGGTTGATGGTAGCAACCAGAATGATAATCACTGCATAATTTTAGCTCACAGCAACAATGTATATAAGCTTTGCAAAACTCAGGTCTGACCTCCCAGGGATGCCAAAAACAACACCAAATATTTTCGAATTTCATATTAATCTCGTGCAATATTTACTTGGTATTAGCTAGTTGCATGATCGTTCCATCAAAACATTAAAAACAACCGGTTCATCAACATTCTTAAAATTATATTAGTATTATGACTATGATGCACCGACTATTATGCAACAACGAACGGTAGAGATGTGTCAGAATATTGACAGGAATATAAGACGGGGTTCAGGAACTTCAAAAAGATATGCCGCCAAACAAACAGTCAAGAATTTGAAAATAGCATTGAAATGAAAGTGAACCTTGGTGCTCAAACGACAACGTTATGTTTACACAGTCTAATGAAGTAACAAAACCCATTTTATATAGACGCATTCGTGTTTAAAACTTGAAATATTAGGTCCCTTATTAATGGTATTTAGTTTAAATGGATTAATCTTTTTTTAGTCTAAAATGTTAATCCAAACACGGTGCGAAATCCATAAAAGGCGATTGATAGCAGAAAGATTATAATTCTTCCATAAGTGGGCTT
Source organism: Lepidocyrtinus dapeste (assembly GCA_036850885.1). Lineage (NCBI taxonomy): Eukaryota > Metazoa > Arthropoda > Collembola > Entomobryomorpha > Entomobryidae > Lepidocyrtinus > Lepidocyrtinus dapeste. The sequence continues at coordinate 1,274 of JAANSQ010001634.1, forward strand.
TTTCTGAAAATAAACGCATATTTTTCTGAAGTTTCAGCTCAGTTGTATCAACATACCTTTGTAAAACCCTCTCAAACATTGACAGTAATCACGATTCTGGTTCGATTGTTATGATTAAAATCTTACAAACCGTGATGGCACCTTAGATATATACGCCTAATTTCGCAAATTTTCACAACTTACTTAGTCCTGTAATTAAAGTAAAGTCACACATTTCTCGAGTACTCATTTTAAATGCAAAAATTCTACGTGGATTATAACGGAGGAAAGAATTGCCCGGAAAATTATGCAAGTCTAGATGTTTTTAATGATATGAATTTTTTTATAAACTGAAAATCGTAAGTGAAACGTTTGCTTTAAAGATATAAGCGGAAATTTGTGTACAAGTTAGCTTCACAAATAAAAGGAAAAAAATAGTAATAATGAAATAGACCAAAGCCATCTTTAACGCAGATCCCTTTTCCACACTTTTCTGCTGATGTTTACTGGTTTACTCTAAAGGCAAATTTTAAGAGTTCGCTTCATATTTGTTGCAAACCCAAAAAAATAATAATAAGCAGACGCCTCATTTAAAAAATCTTTTATACAATATGGAAGTAAATAAACGCATTTCAGCTGAAATGTTTCGCCAACAAATTAACAGATTAATTGTCAGCGTTGCTTTCTGTTTCTAGGTGTAATTTCCATCTGCGTGCAATATTTAGACAATTATATGGATTGTAAGCATTTAATACTACTTGGAGGGCTGTACATGATGATACTTAGCGCTTTTCCTAGACTAGCTATCATAATCACATTTTTTAAAACTTGCCAGACTTGAGAGTGAAAAAACACCACCCATTACATCATCAACTTCACCATCGTTATTACATCTGTCATTACTATAACACAAGACAATGAAATCCAGTTTTGCTTCTTTTGCTCAGGATGATGTAAAAGTCTTAAGTAGGCATGATTTTTTTTTTTTGCTCTGTCGGAAAAAGCTAAGTACAACTCGAAAAATCTACTCTGTTTGAAAGAAAAGGAACTGCAAATTATGACAAAAAATTAGAAAAAATTAGAATCTATAGGTTTCTTTGTTCCCAAAAAATGTTGAATCTGGAAAGTGTAGGTTTCCTTTTCGAAAAATTTACTGCCAATTTTCTTCTAAAATAATAACAATAAATAACCTTGAAAATATCGTTTTCTTTCAATGGCATTCTCTACTGGTTAGGTTGAATAGTTGGCAAACATGCGCATTCAATGTTATGACTAAAATGCTTAAATAAACCATCATTGTTATTGTTAAGTACGTAGGTACGAAATGTGCAGGACTAGATTTGCAATAAACAAAAAGATGAATAAAACGATTTCCTCACGCAAACCATTTTACTTTTTTTTGCAGTTACACTATCCACACGAGAAAAAAACAAGACAACATACCAATTGTGGAGGGTAACGACTTTTCTTCCCTGAAAGCATTCAACAAAAAAAAATCAACATTGGAACTAGCCAGCAACTGTCGCTTCATACATACTCCTCTGTAGTTGATTATTTCACTAGTTTATATAGATGAAGGTATTTCGGTTTTTTGCTTGAAGTGCAAAGTGCAAACCTGATCGTCCTCTTCAATCTAGTCAGCCTTCCTCATCATGATCATCTGTAGGTATGCTAAAGTAATAACGATAAATGTATAGGTAAGACTCTTCAACTCTCCCTGTCTTCTCCGATTATGGAAAAGTATGCAAAAATGAAATCACTGTTCAACGTAAATATGTAGGGAAAACCACTTCTTGGAATGAAACGACATTTGAACATGTCATCTAATATGCCTTGCATGTCATTCATTGGATAATCTTGCAGTCAGTGTTCACTTTACTAAACATGGAAATACACAAAACACATGCTTTTTTATACACATATTCGAATTTGTACTCCATCAATTGAGAAAAAAAATCGGTTGAAAAATCGCTAAATGTATTGTATTGTATGGGCTTGTATTGATTCACGACGATATTTCTAACCTAAATTACTAGTACTTGCTAAAAACATAATGAACACTTACATATCATTTGCTTTTCCTCCAGATATAAATTATATAATTCGTTTTAAATTTCTTAACTTCAATGAAGGAATTCAGTGAGTAACGACCAACCTGATATGCCTTATTAAATTGTGTATGATTCGGAATATGCCCGTTCAATCCGCAAAATGAACAGGACATATCTGATTTACGACAACCTCTTGGATTGAACACATGTAAGATTTTTTCTTTTCACAAAGACGGTTTGTGTTTGTGTTGTCCATATAATTAAAACGAATAATATGTGGTAATGCGAAAAGAATGCTGAGTTTTTATTATTGCATGAAGGATGTATGGCTTCTTAATATGCATAATTTGCTAAATTAGAAAACCTCTCCTGTAATGCAGTTTTCACGAACGTAACTTAGTTTTTATCCTATTGTCACGATTTAGTTGCTCTAAATAAAATTATGGCGTCACTAAGCATGACACAAACGCTTCATATTTTTTTCAACGTCACGCGTTACGCAGGGCATTCGTGTACACTGTGCACGGTCAGGATATGTTTTCTTTGTCTTTCATATTTTAAACAAACCATTAGGTAAAGTAATATCAAAGCATTTCAGCGCTTGCTTACCTTTCTGACCCATGAAGTAAGTCTGCGGCATCTGTATCTGGAGTTGATGGATTAGGTGGTGTTTGTCGACTTTCTGATTTTTCCACCTGAAAGAAATTTTTAAAAAATCATTTGTATGATTAGATGGGATTTCTTTAACAAATAAAAAAAATAATACAAAATATTTACGAAAATTCCAAAGTAAATAACATGATAGGCAAAGTGCAACGGTTAATAAAGTCAGTCATCAATTCTTAAAGTGTGAAAAAACGTAATCACTTATTGGCGACCCATAAGCTTTTTCTGACCATCAATAAGCAAGCGTGACAACTGCAATCAATGGAAAAACCAATCAATCGGATGCGAATCATAAAAATAATTGAGGACTTCATATTCAAGCCTTATTAGCATTTACTAAGGGACTTTGAATCTTGCAAATAACGAAAGAATTCAAAACCATAAGGATGAAGCAATACAAAAATGAAGACACACATTCCTAAGAATATTAGCAAATTCGTTCAGTTGTTACATCAGGTTATCTCCAGAAAAACATTTTAGACAACCAACTAATGGAGCCATTGTACTGGAAGATTTCTGTTGAAATTTATGCTACAAAGTCATTCTTCGAGCAGGTTTCAATAAAGTCTACGATGAAGATGAACATGTGCATAATTAATTTTATTCCTTTGATACATGTTTAAAATCACGATCTTATACGTAATCGTTTTAAATATGCTACCGAATTATGTAGAATATAGAATTTTTTATCCAGTTCACACCTTACGAGGTATTCACAACCTAAACATTCATGAAGCTTGAAAACACATCAATGAAAGTCTAAACCGTTTCTCCATGTCAATAAAATGTAGCAAATTAAGAGATATCAAGAGAAAAAATACCTGCCCAACAAATAAGAGCATCCTCGCTCAAGACAATAAAATAATAAACCGGTGCATCAGAACAATCCACCCTAGCTAACATTAAAAAACAGGCTCGAATTGATAGAATATACGGTTGTTGCATAATAAACAAGTTCAGACAATGAGCATTCCTTTTATTTCCAGTCAAAATCTAAAACACCGTCTGTCTTTGCTGCTTTCCTCAGCTACAAAATAGAAAAATGCTTGCCTGTGTGGATTGACATGATGAAGATGACGTTGGAATCTATGCCAGAAAACATTCCTTTCTAAACATTGGTGGGTAGTATTATTGTCCTTTGTTGATTCGACAAGTCTGACAGGACACAAAGAAAAAGAGGATAACTTTTTAAGCACCAGTGTCCAATCCTTCTTTTCTTGTTTGAGCTCAGTTGCCTCTTTTTATGCTGCCTTTTTTCCATGATATTCAACTACAGATAGAAGCCAAACATATTCGTAGGAACTCAAGTCAGAAGACAGAGCAGTAACCTTGAACCAAGGACGTCTTTCACCCTCTTTTTTAATATGTGGTGGGGCTTATGATTTAGAAATCATTTCATGCACGTTTCAAGACAAAACGAATGGTTAAACATTTCGTAAGGGGAAATCTAGCTGCTTTCGATTTACTAGACGAAGAATTTACAACTGCTCAGCGCTCAGGGATTACAATATTATTTTTCGTGCAATTTAATTTCATTTATGACTATACATAACGGTCTACTATACACTGTTTGTTAATAAGGTTGCACCAATTGATTCCTCATGCTAAATACAACTAAATTTATTTAAAATGTCATTAAACTAGCAATGCCCTGTAAGAGTGAGATTTAAGAAGAAGGGAGATTATAATACTTGTTCCCTATCCTTAATCACGAACTAACCGTTGAAAAATAGTAACCTTTTAACTTTTAGAAGAATCTTTTCACTTGTACTTCTCATTCACAAAACAATTATTTAAGCATCCTCCAAAACTTGACACCATACGAATAGATAAGTAAACTCATGTCTTCAAGCAATCTGTGCTTGAGTCTCGTTTCGAACATCACATTATCATACTGCATATAAGTAGGTACACTTATTACTCATCAGTCAGTGAAGCCCATAAATCTTTCTGGTCTCTAAAAAAACGTTAAAAATGGTGGATTAAGGACTCAAGAAAAATTACAAAGAGTCAGGCATGGACAGTTTCAACTTGGGTCTTCATTTTTTCTTGCTTGCACAATCCAGCTATCAACCCAGGATTATAAGCCAGGTTCCTTTAAATAAACGAATAACGTCACTGATTCTAACCTAACAATTTTGTTTAAAAGTAAATATGGGTTGTTAAAACAAACCCTTCTAAAAAATTCATGGAAGTATACCTACCTTACATGCACTCCCCATACTGAAAAATTTGAAACATTTATGGTTGAGATTTAGCGTTTATTAAAACCCTTCATTTTCCCTAGGCCTTTATCGAGAGGCTCATATTTATGATTTTTTAAAAATCTTGTGATGTATTCTTTTCACACTATGACACTGTTTCTTTAAGATTTTCCAAGGAGGTGATAATACCTACACTTTTGAAAACAAACTCAACCTGGGTAAATGTATAAAAAATTGCCCAAGTCTTCAAGTATTTTTTGTATACAAATAAAAAGAAGAATTCAGCAGATACGAAAAAAATCGTTCAGAGAAAAAAAAACATTATAAAGTTAAGGAAATTTCCTTTTCTTTCATATTACAAGACATTCCTCCATGATTATATGGTTTGATAGAAGAAGTAATTTGTATAAATATTCCACCAAGGTTTATCATAAAAGCATAGCGTGTGTACATACTACATACCTAAAATATACCCAAGAATCAACACTACTTGATTATTTGTGCCTGGTTAACAACCTATTCAACGACAATCAGAGGATAAAAAGGTAACAGGAAAGAAATGTGCCTAGTATCTTTCCATAAACGAATAGGGTCCATTATGAAGCTCATCTTAATTCAAAGGTGTTACTCTTTTTTTGGTTCCTTTTCCCTCCTCTCACCTATTCCAAATTTTACTTAACGTGGCCAACTGCGTATTAGTGAGCAGGAACAGTAAGAATTTTTTATTTAAACAATGAGAACCCTTTCGTGATGTCGGTATCAGGAGAGGTATCCTTTCTTGTAAATATTTACAGCATTTCTTCTTAAAACGTTTAAAGTATGCGTAGAAAATTCTGGATTACTTTTAAAAATCGGTTTTAGCTCGAGGAAAAAAAGAGAATGAGGAAGGGCTAAAAGGAGAACAAAAAAGGTTCCTTTTATTTTCATGGCATCACTTACTTAACACAGTTTCTTTCAACTTATTTGATAAGCTCAACATACTTGAAAAAATGCGTAAAGTTGTATTCGAAACATCATGATTTCAAGAACGCTTATGTTATCAAGTGTAATAATGGAACGAGGTAACAGAAGAAACAGTAGCAATGACTTTACTTTTAATGCTTTAAATTGAATAAAAAGTGGCTACCGGTTGGAATTTTGATACGAAAATTGTCTACCAAAATATAATTATGAACCAATAATCAGTACTTCACCATGTTTCATATCACGCCGTATTTTCAGCGTTGAATAGTATATGAATGAGTCGCAGAATTTTTACTATTTTAAACATTTCACGAAAAATTACTTTAGATTTCATTTCCTAAAAAATACAATTTTGAAGGTCTTTATTGCATGAATACCCTAATTTTGTTCTTGTATTTATTATTTTTTGAAAAAAAAAACATTTTAAAGCATGTTTGAAGAAATGTTGACAGTAAACTGGGATAAAATGAATGGGGTGGGAGTCAACATAGATTTCCAAGTCGCAAACGAGAGTGGTGTAAAATCATATTTCTAGAAATTATTACAAATTTCACATTGATCTTCTTCGCCGACTCAACTTTGTAATCTCACTTTTATAAAAAAAAACTGCAAGATTCAGCAACTGACATTCCCTGTGAATCATTCCAAAACACACCTACGATGTTAATCTACGTAGCAGGAAAGCAGGAATAAGGTTGTAATAAATAAAACCACGACATCAAACACGAAGCACTTAGGCGATATCAATAATAATGTGGGTGCGGCAGCCGGCGTTACCACAGATTATCGCTTCTTTCATGCAATTTTTTTCTGTCCTTTTTTGATATTTGTAATTTAAATGACGTCAGTGAGGCTCAAGAAGTGTTACAATAAATGCATACACCTTCCTCTTTACGTTGGAATGAAAACGGGATAGTGAATTTTGACAAGATTAAAAAGAGGAGAATAAAATATATTTACCTGTTTTGCCACATCATCGCCCGCTGAAGTGGCAATAGGTTGAAATGTTTTTGGCGAAATGTTGCTATTGTTGGCACCGTGTACAAGTTGGTGGTGTTGTTGAGACTGACTAGAAGCTTTGGAATTGGAAGCACTGCTACTCCTCGATGAACTTGAGGAGGCGGTGGAAACTCCACTGGAAACACTAATGGCTCGATAACCCCTACTATTATTTAATCCTGTTATGGACGGTGAGGAAGAATTTGATGAGTAAATGCTACTCCCAGACGCACTCTTCCCGTTCTCAGAGGCCATGGCTCCAGTTCCGTTACCACTGCACTCTATAGCACTCTGTTGAGGACCCATGTGTTGGTCAACGTTGTGTTCTTTCGGGAGAGAAAGCATGAGACGATTTGATTTCCCTGTGAAACATATATCCTTTTCTCCAAAAGAAAGGCCCTCCATTTGACCGGGATTTCCTTCGGATGAGGATATGGAGGATGCGGATGAGGTATTTTTTCCTTTGTGTCGTTCGTAATAAGAGAGCAAAGCCTTTTTCTGGATAGCCTTCAATGTCATATCTGCAACTTTGTGCTTTTTATCAGGATCCAAGTAACCGTATGACAGGTTTCCATTGCCGTTGTCTGCTGACACTTTATTTACCGTCACGGAGGACATAGACTGAGCGAAGCCACTTCGAGGAGAAAGGACGCTTGCAGCATTGCCTTGTGCCCATTCGTTTTGTTGCGTAGACATACTGGTGCTCGAAGGAGACTCATCGACATACATTCCTCCTTGGGAGTTAGGGAGACTATTTAGGGACGAACTTTTCATAAAGGGGGACGTTGAAAATGCTAAATTATTTTCTGTCGACCCGTGGAGCTGGTTCTGAACCATCTTCGGGGAAGAGGTACCACTCGTTGACGGAGTGCCAGCGCAGCTTTGTTGAGACTGTTGCTCCAATTCCAAAATTCTTTCAGCAACTGACGGAGGTTTGCTCGTGTCAATTACTGGAGAAGATAATGAATGAGATAAAGACTTGGCACCTTTTAAATTGCTCAATGCTTCGGCATTCAAACTTTGCAACAACTTGGCCATCTTCTCCGGAGTACTCGTGGCGGAAGAGCTGTTTCCACTACTCCCTTGAGAATTGGCTTTGTTATCAACCTGTAATGTGTTTGGCCTCGTATATGTATTCAAAGGGAACTTTTTCAAATTGGGAGGGTTGCCCGACCCATTATTATTACTACCCCCACTTGATTGCTCCATTCCACTCTCTGTGCTTCCACTAGTATGCCATTTACTGGCGGGGGAGGGTGAACCATTTAAGTGTTCCAATTTACTTCTTAAATTTGATACACCGTTTGGCTGAGAACTTAGAGCAGCGTCAGGAGGCGCGGCTGCATGTTGTTTCTGTGGTGTCGATAACCTCGAAGAATGAACAATATTCTGATCATTCCAGGTTTTACTCGACATGTTCATATTTTTTCTGGCACTAGAATGGCTGCTATTATGGCTTGGTTTTATATTACTGGTCAAGATTGTCCCACCACCCACACCGCTTGCTAAACTAATATCACTGTTTGAACCATGCCACTTCAAGGTGTCAGCCCCTGAACTATTGCTTGAACTGTTTGTCACGACTGTAGTAACACTTTCGCGCCCGCTCACGGCTGTAGAGGCAAGTTGACCTCCCATAAGACCAAATAGGGGATCATTTGGATCGATCATAGCATGTCCTACCATGCCACTCTTGTCGCCTGACCAAAACTGCTGGTTTTCTGACTCTCTTCGAAGCTGGTCAAGGAATGGCGTTCCACTAGAAATGTAAGACGATGAGTCGGATGAAATATAGCTGTGATATCCTTCCGACTGAGGATATTGCGTGATGAGTTGTTCCTCGTACTTTTTCGTGTACAACTCGAGATCTTCCTGGGTCAGAGGCTTATTAACTGTACATTCTTTCTCAGGAGGGGAAGGGATCATGTAATCCTTTTCACCTGGGGGCACTGTACTTCCAGTGGATCCTGGTGGTGTTTGTTGGTGACCAGATACTTGTGTTTGGTAATATTGCATCATATTATTATGATGGTGGTGGTTAACGTTGTAACTACCACGTTCCATCGGGTTCCCATGACCATTCTGCTGATTGCACATTAGGTCACGGTATAGCAATGGTGGGGGCACAATGCCACCACTTTCATTTGGTTTGGGTATACCACCAATACCATGATGAGGTAGCTGATGGTTGGCGGAGTGGGCACTGTGACGTGCGTTGCCAGCTGGATGGGTTATCACATTTGAGTGCAACAATTGTTGCGGATCATTTCGACTTGTGTATGCTTCTGGTGGGATACGCTCACATTTCTCCATGACAGTTTTTAGTTGCTGCGTGTACGATGAGTGACTCCCTCTCTTCATGTATGGCCGTGCATAAGATGGGGATTTCTCTTTGGGATAATCAGTTTGCTCAGTCCAGGATTTACTTCGCGTGCTTCCAGATCCTAGCATGAGTTTAGCAGGATGTGTCTCACCTGCGGGATCGATTTGCTGGGCAGAGGATACGGGGATTGGCCATGACGGATATTTTTCATGTCCGGGTCCATACCTTATCTGCTTTAAACTTGACGGGTCTCTAATTGGCGCGTTGTTGTTATTATTATTCAAAATATTTTGGGCATCTATAGAGTTCCAGTTTCCTCCCATGCAATTTGATGCAATTGTAGCTTCATTATTCGCAGACATGGCTCCAACAATAGACTTGCTATTGAGATTATTACTATTACCACTACTATTTGTACTAGTTTGGTCACCACTGCTGGTATGGCTTTCTTGGGAGGAGTTGCAATGTGACTCAAGAAAAATAACGTTTTCCTGGGGAAAATTTGAGGTTGGTGTGGAGAGTAACTGTATGCTTTCACTCTTTTGGAGGTTTGGCGTTGACGGGTAACGACCAGACTCATCGAAGATATGATCATTAAGATTATTGGTAGTAAGTTTTTGCAATTGCGCTGCAGATGCAGATAAAGATTGTTGACTCAAGCTCGCACTTGAACCGAAATGATTGCTGTATAATTTTTGATGTAACTGTTTGGGATATACTTTCCCCAAATCGTTCACTTGTTGCTGGCTTGTTGACACCAAAGACAACTGAGGAATTGAGCCTTGGTTATGATGGTGTTGGATTGTTCGTGGCTCAAGTAGTTTAGCGACACCTGTGGTGCCCAAATTTGGAGTAGAACGAGCTGGAGACAAGGTTGGGATAGGTATCGTTTGATATATTGGCTGTTGCTGATGCTGCTGGGGCTCTGAACCCGCTGTGTGAGTAGTTGTCGTCGACGAAGAAGATGAGGACAGGGACGAAAGCTGCTTATCTTCTGTTGCTGCTGGCTCACCAAAACATTTTTTCTGTTGGTCATGCTCCTGTAACACTGCATTTCTCAAACTTGGCGTGGATTTAGCGGTGATTTGCTTATAACGATTGTAAGATTGCGGAGTACCACTTGAAACCGCCTTTAGGTGCTGACTACTCACTGGTTGTGGAATTAAAGGTGGTTGTTTTGCGCGATGATAATGCAAACCTCGATAAATGTCGAAAGCGTCGTTGGCGGTATTATTACTGCTGGTATGATTGCGTGGTAAAGTAGAATACACTGAGGCTTGCTGCACCGCAGCCGAAAACCCACCGGGGATGGGTGCCGAAGACTGCGGATGCAACAACTGCGAGTGTGGACGGCAACCATACACGTTCTGATATTGATGGAGGGCTTGGGTTGATCCCGAATTACTCACACCAGAATTTAGTCCTAAAGACGAATTCGATTTTTCAGTTGTCCACACAGCAAGCCTAGAACGCAAACAAAAAAAATATTATGAAAAAAACAGGATTCAATGGATACTTCACAATTCTTACGCTTTATATAACTTATAAGCGTGGCAATAAAAGTGTAATAAAATCTAATACAGCCTATACATCCACAGGATGTGAAATGACACCTGAGATGCTTCTAAGGTTACATAACTACTTAACGTCGCAAGCAACAAAGGAAAATATGTTAAATTCCACAGAAATTGATAGTTTCCTAAGAGCAAGGAAACACAAGAAACTTGACACTTGCCGTTTCCTGTCACTTGAAGCAGCGTATGCTTAAAATTAGACTTTCCATGTAATAATATACCACTCGCAATGTCGATTGATGCGCACCTGTGATGAAGCATTATATTTTTAGGCAACAGTCGCCAGCCAAATCGAGAATAGAGAATTCTTATTTTTGCGTATTTACTCGCTCTATTACAAAAAGACGCAATTTAAACTCCGGTTCCACAAGTGATTCAAATTATGACTAATTCCACTATACATTATGAAGTGCAACTACAGGCAGCGTTGTCACATTTCATGTCAATATGATGATGTGCTGAAACAAGTGCAACTCTGAAAAGTGATGTAAGCTTGAGAACTGAGAATGACTCATATACGAGTGTACCCATTAAAACCATTGTTTCGTGTGTCCTTGTAGTTTCCCTACCCGTCTAAAAAAATACAGAACTTACTCATCGATACATGGTCACAAGGTATTCCTTTCTTAAAGTATGAAATTTTCGTTTCGCGAGACATTTTATAGCTCACCAGTGCTAAATTGAAATCACTTAAAATTTTTTTCTTTAAAATGCCTGCGACCAATCTATTTGCATCTTCAATGTCATGGCGAATAAAATCTAGCAGGAAATACAAAGTATGTATATAAAACTGTTGATAAAAACAGGGAATAAAGGTGCACGAAAACGTTGATGCTGTACAGTGCGTGACCAACAATATACACAGCCGCAAAGACAAAAATGGTCCTTTTAAAAGAAAACTCATCTGCAGAACTTGATCATAAAATTGAGCTGGCGTTCCCACTGGATGGGAAGGCAGCCGAAAAAATCCACTTGGGATAAATTCAAAAAAAACGCATCACAAATGGTGTGGTGTGGGAACGCCAATCCTTTTTTACTTTTTCTTATCCAACCCAACCACAAAAGGAATTATCTCACCCTATCCCGTACCAAATTTGCAAAAAAAAAAATACAAAACCGCGAGCAAAGCAAACTGGTAAGGTTTGTCGGTATTTTGCAAATTAAAAATTTGAATCAATCAAATGCATAGAAGAATTTTTCCAATAATTCTGGGACGAAGATTAATGCCACAAGAGTTGGAAACACCTTGTCAGATTTTTAAAAATTTAAATTATCATGAAAAATGAAATGTCAATGAACTACCTTCATGTTGCGCGCTTATTAGAACAAATTCATAGAAATAAGATCTTCCTTTATCACGACTGTTCCATGTTTTTTTTATGCTGCTTGCTTATGTTTTCAAATTCATAATCTATTTTTCCCACAAAAACATATTTTCTTTTAAATAATCTTGAGCAACTCGTTTGACAAAGATGAAGCAAAAACTAACAGAAAAACCATTATCACACTGATTATTACACAACATTGCAAACAATAACTATGGTCTCCTGACCAAACCATATAAAATAGGAATCAACTCAACAACTATTCTGTAACACTGTCTGAAATGTATGATCATGAGAAGAGCACTTAAGTAATATCCAAAAAGTTGAGATCATCACGTGAACTGAATATAAGACATCTTTCTTTTCTGCAAAACCGTCAAAAACCGTTTTTCATGTTGCATTGCAAATTACCTATGTAAAAATTCCTTATCTCACACATTTTTCAGGAAAAAAAATTAAAAAACTTGTGCAGGGTATTTTACAACCACTTTAAGTTTTACACATGCTCACAAGCTTGCATTGTCCTTTTTTTATCCTGACTGCAGTTTCCGTACAGCCAACAAGCCAGAAAATGAGATAGCGAACAATGATACCTCCACGATCTTCTCCTTTCTGCAGGATCCAAGTAAAATGACAAGATATAGCAGACTATGATTACTTACGATGCGAGAAAAACCTTTGGTTGTGTTAGTTAGGTAAACGTAGGTCGTATTTTGCTCAGGCGGTGAACATCACGGAAAAAAAAGCTTGAACAAAAATTTAAATAAACCAGTCACCACAAATCCCAAGTTACCACTACTACTGGTTGTGAAGCTACCTTCGCCAACAATGATAGCAGTGTTCACGTTCTTTTAACTTCTCTCCCCGATATGAAGTACCTACTTGAGCTTCATGGAAGAAGCTGCTTCCTTTTACAATAGCAATGAGTCAAGTCTTGGTAGTAGAAAGGTGTATTGCTAAGTTAAAACAGTCATCATGCATTATTATCCTTACAAAACACCTATGAAGGTAAAGCAAATTCACTTAACGTCTCGGAGCGCTATTCCTTTTTTTATA